>BRDA01003515.1:71636-82198 GCA_036984385.1 Crenuchus spilurus
ACCAGAATCTCATGATCTCCGTGTTCATACCATGTCATCTTTAGTGATCATAGGACTTTGTGTGTTTCTTTAGACGGGAGGTCGGGCTGGTTCTGTAGAGGTGAAGCGGACGCTGGCTGAGCTCCAGCAGCAGAACCAGCTGAGGAGCCGCTCACCTCCACGCCGCCACAGGAGGAGATGGTCACAGCTCCGCTCAGAGGGAGCTCTACCCAAACCTGCACCGGAGGAAGAGGAGCCATTCATCTTAGACCTGAAGAACTTCCCTGATCTCGCCAATGCTGACCTGGGCTCGCAGAATCCAAATATTCAGGTCAGAGTCAAATCAGTTAATTTACGTTTAACAGGTTTCCAGTAATGTAAGTCCAGATTCAGTCCCACTGTACCATCATCTGGCTGATGATATGGAGTATTTATATTAGTATCAGCTGTGTTTATTAATATAAGTGCATATCCTGCAAATATTAATACTCATACTAATATTAGTGTATTTACAAAAAGAAAAAAAATAATTTTTGCTTGATAAACTGTCATATTTTATATATATATATATATATATATATATATATATATATATATATATATACAGTCATTGCCGAAAGTGTTGGTACCCCTGAATTTTTTCCAGAAAATTAAGTATTTCTCCCAGAAAATTATTGCAATTACACATCTTTTGTTATGCATATGTTTATTTCCTTTGTGTGTACTGGATAAACACAAAAAACAGAGGAAAAAAAGGCAAATTTGACATAATTTCACACAAAACTCCAAAAATGGGCCGGACAAAATTATTGGCACCCTAACCTTAATATTTGGTTGCACACCCTTTGGAAAAAATAACTGAAATCAATCGCTTCCTATAACCATCAACAAGCTTCTTACACCTCTCAACTGGAATTTTGGACCACTCTTCTTTTGCAAACTGCTCCAAGTCTCTCATATTTGAAGGGTGCCTTCTCCCAACCGCAATTTTAAGATCTCTCCACAGGTGTTCAATGGGATTTAGATCCGGACTCATTGCTGGCCACTTTAGAACTCTCCAGCACTTTGTTTCCATCCACTTCTGGGTGCTTTTTGAAGTATGTTTGGGGTCATTGTCCTGCCGGAAGACCCATGACCTAGGATGCAAACCCAGTTTTCTGACACTAGGCCCTACATTGCGACCCAAAATCTTTTGGTAATCTTCAGATTTCATGATGCCTTGCGCACAGTCAAGGCAGTCAGTTCCAGAGGCAGCAATACAACCCCAAAACATCTTTGAACCTCCACCATATTTGACTGTAGGTACTGTGTTCTTTACTTTGTAGGCCTCATTCCGTTTTCGGTAAACAGCAGAATGATGTGCTTTACCAAAAAGCTCTATCTTGGTCTCATCTGTCCACAAGATGTTTTCCCAGAAGGATTTTGGCTTATTTACATACATTTTGGCAAACTGCAGTCTAGCTTTTTTATGTCTCTGTGTCAGCACTGGGGTCCTCCTGGGTCTCCTGCCATAGCATTTCATTTCATTCAAATGTCGACGGATAGTTCGAGCTGACATTGATGCACCCTGCACCTGCAGGACAGCTTGAATTTCTTTGGAACTTGATTGGGGCTGCTTATCCACCATCCGGACTATCCTACGTTGCAACCTTTTATCAATTTTTCTCCTCTGTCCACATCCAGGGCGATTAGCTATAGTGCCATGGGTTGTAAACTTCTTGATTATGTAGCGCCCCATGGACAAAGGAACATCAAGATCTCTGGAGATGGACTTGTAACCTTGAGATTGTTGATATTTTTCCACAATTTTGGATTCTCAAGTCCTCAGACAGTTCTCTTCTCCTCATTTTCTGGAAAAAATTCAGGGGTTCCAACACTTTCGGCCATGACTGTATATACAGACACAGGGGTTAGACAATGAAACTGAAATAACCACAATAATTTATTAGTATGGTGTTAGGCCTCCTTTTGCTGCCAATACAGCATCAATTCGTCTTGGGAATGACATATACAAGTCCTGCATAGTGGTCAGAGGGATTTTAAGCCATTCTTCTTGCAGGATAGTGGTCAGGTCACTACGTGATGCTGGTGGAGGAAACCATTTCCTGACTCGCTCCTCCAAAACACCCCAAAGTGGCTCAATAATATTTAGACACAAAGACTTGCTGTCTTGGTCACAGATGCGCCAGCAAGACGTGCAACAACAATTTGTCCTCTTTTGAACTCTGGTATGTCACCCATAATGTTGTGTGCATTGTAATATACTATATAACTGTGCTCTTACCTGCTAACTGAACCTTCACACTCTGCTCTTACTGGTGCAATGTGACATTAATGAAGATTGGCCACCAGACTGGTCCAATTTAGCCATGAAACCTCCCACACTAATGACAGGTGTTTCAGTTTCATTGTCCAACCCCTGTATGTGTATATGTATGTATGTATGTATATATATATATATATATATATATATGTATATATATATAAACATGTAAAGTGACATTTCAAGCCTTTTTTTGTTTAATCTTCTTGATCAGTATGACTTATAACTCAGAAACAAAATTTTTGATTATTAGAATATTTCATTTGGAATATATTAAACGGCATTAACTTTAAAACAGAAAATGCTGAAATATGTCACTTTACATGTAATGAGTAAAAATATATTAGCTTACCTTTTTTAAATAAAAAATGAACACAAATTGAATGATGTGAATGAATATGTATATACATCTGCAACCTTTCGCAGCTATTTTAGTTGTTACCTTTACTGTTATCTAGACTTTCACTAAGTTCTAATGTGAGACTTTATTAAATAAGCTTTTTACTACCTAATAAATAAATGAAGACTTTATTTCACATCAATACAGTCAAGCTACAGTCTAGACCCCAGCGACAGGAAAAAACCCTTAAAAACCTAAAGAGCATGAAGAACAAGAATAGAGAGGAACCAAGACCCAAAAACAAAAAATATGAAAAAGCACTGAGAGGAACCAATACTCAAAGGACTCAAGAACATGAGGAAGAAATGCTAAGAGGAACCAAGTCTAAAAACAAACCAAGAATGTGAGGAACAGCCATTGAGTGCAACCAAGCCTTATAAGGAAAAACCTGAGAACACTGAAATGAACCAAGACTCAACTCTCTAACAGCATAAAGCAGAGCCATTTAGAGGAATCAAGTATACTCAAATATACAAAGAACCTGAGGAAGAACGACCAAGACTCAATGGGAAACTCCATAAGAGCCTAAAGGAGAACCATTTAGAGGAGCCAAGACTCAAAAGAGGAATCCATCCTGCCTCAGTGCATAACAGAATAATAATAAACCTTTGAGAATGATGTATAAGAGCTGGGCTTGAAGGTGTCTGAACCTTTTTTGTGTGGAGCTCTGCTATTGGCTTTAACAGTGATAACTTACACTAGTTGGTCTGGGTCTGGTACTGTACACAACTGCTGTTTAAATAAGCATGTAGACCGTTTACTGGATGGCTGAAACATTGAACAGCATGAATAATTGCAGCAGATCAATCACTTTGCGGCTCAGGCTTTGGACCTTTGTAGTTAGTCTGTGTATCTTGGCTTTAGTTCCCGTCTAAACACTGTTGTTGACTTTAAAAGGCATATATGTTATAACAAATAAGTATAGCTGTATGACAATGGCCAGTCCTGTGGATTTCCCACCTCTCCGAGCACTAAATCAACTAGTAGTAAGTTGAAGAAATGGATTAATTTTTCTTGGCATGGCTTTACGGTGGATGTAATTAACCTATGCACTCATTGTTTCATACTGTTATTCCAAAGTGTGCCGCTATGATTGCAAAAGGGAGTGGGATTTCTGTGCACTTACCGGCTATGTCACAGCTGTTCTTCAGCAAAGAGGCCTCTTAAATTACCCCAGGCCAAACCTTTACCCACAGTTCCGCCATCCTGCTCAAAATCTCTGCTGAGTTTAGAAACGAGGGAACCAAAACTGGAATATCTAACAAGGTGAAAGGCCGGCGAATTATTTTAACAGTCTCTTTTTAACGTTTACTGCAAGAGCTGATCCCCATCTTTTAAAAGCTTTTTTTAAAAGCGAGGTAAAGAACAGTCATTTTTATTTTTAGCGCTCTTATGAAGTTTATGTGTGCGTGAGGATTTGAGAGGAAATGAAGTTAGACTTCTGGGGAAAAAATACACAAGAGAACCCTGTTATCCAAATTTACTTTTATAAGAGGGAAAAAGCTAAAGTGGTCCAAGTGGGACCAGTCCATCCTCTGTACATACCAGGCAAAGCTGTTGTTTTCTATATACGTATATCTTTCCTTTAAAGTCTTAAAAGTCCAGTCAGACTTTTAAAAAAAGAAAAAATCAGAAAAAAAGTCAGATTTTTCATCGGAATCTGCAAGGCCAGTTCTTAAGGTTTGTGTATATAAAATACAAGAAATAAATACAAAATTATGATGGTTGTTGTAACTTCAGATTAGCTGATTTAATTTTTAATACAACACAACATCAAAAATGCACTTGTGGCAATAATTCAATTCAAAAAGGTCATGTTTTATATTTATTACATATTTGACATACATTTTACATTTATTACATATTCTCTTGTTTTAATGCTGATCAGTATAACTCATGAAAATCAGAAATCCAGACTTTCATGTTGAAACTCTTATTTAGTGCCTTTTACACATTACACACTTAGAACTCAAGAACTCTTGTTTTTGGACTGTGGGAGGAAATCCAGTGAACCCAATACCTCAGCGCTGCTAACCGCCAAACCACTGCCCATTTGTTGACTCTTCCTATCACTTGTAATGTCTCTGACTCTAGTGCAGACTAACACAGGCCTCTTCTGATGCTTGTGAAGTCAAGCTCCGCCTTTTTTCTAACTGCTGCCGATACATCACCGCCGGGCAGCCAACGAGGAAAGCACAGGATTCTCAGTACTGACAGATCACCTGGCAGACACCCGAGCCAGCCGACATTACTTAGTAGTGCTGGGGAGAGTGTGCCATCTTACTCGCCTGGAGAGAGAACGGCCAATTTTGCTCTCTTGGGCCCTGGCGCTGATGGCAAGCAGCATGATTGGTATTCAAACTTAAGATCCTCAGATCATAGTGACCGCACCCTTGTCTTTGTAGAGAAGTACTGCCAATAGAACAGGACTAAACATGAACCTGTTGGCACCATGTCTAATGCCGGGTGGTTTTAGAGCAGGGTATAAAGCTGTGGAGCAGTAGGACTATGTTCTCTGCTTCATCCAATACTTTCACTGAATGCAATCAAATTCTCATGGCAATGCTGAAGAATAGTAGACAGTTAAGTAGTGAATTATTCACTACTAAAGCCAGAAAGCCAGATATCTCTGTGAGGAATAGAAGTATTAACCTTCACTCTGTGTAGGATTGATGCCATTTTTATCATATTGCATACTTAGAAAGATATTATGAGAGTTTTCAAGGACAGGAGAGTTAACATGAGCTGGAAGTATGATAGATAGCATTCTTCACTTGATATCCAGTGGTATGACTTATTCTCCCCAGCACTGAGCCATAAGGGTGAAAAATATCACCCCATTTAAGCTGAACTGAAGCCAAATGTGATGCGGTTCAGCTCCATCAAACATCCCTGTTTATCCAAAGTGAACCTGGCTGGCAGACGTCTCAGATGTTCAGTCGTTTTCTCTTGCGTTAATTTTTTACAGCAAAGTTTATTTTGCTGATTGCACTCTTGATTGATTTGTTAAGCAGGAACTGTGTGATCTCAGAAGATTAAGACGCTCTGGTGACCTGTGATGTTCATCAAACTGTAGGGTAGATTCAGCTTTGCTCACACAGTCTGGAGTCCTGGGCAGAGGAGGACAGCAGGGGCTGATGTAATCGGCGTGGCTACAGTAGCTTAATCACCCTGCTAAACTGCACTGCGTCTTATAAACAGCTGCTACAGCCATCAGATTGTTAAGTTGGAAGAGGTATAAACAGCCAGTCCTTTGTCTAGGCCTGCTGAGGGGCTGGTACTTCTCTGTCACCCTGCAGATACGGCAAGCCAGGGCATGCTGAACATAAACCTGTCACCATCAAAACATCCTCTGGATGGGACAGTGAACGGGGCCTTTTCATGGTTCAGTTTATGAGCTGTATGCATCTCATTCTGACACACAGCATCATCAAAAGCACAGCCCAGCACTCATTCATATTGCAGTCTTCCTACAGCATCCTCAGCTTGTATGATGTGGACTTGTTTCATATCTGTTGCATTTCTGCAGCTCTTTTCTAGACAGTCGAAGTGTTTGATGGCTTGAATCAAGCCGAGTCGTACTAGAAGCTCGAAGGGTTTGCCATTGTCATTAGGGAGGGAGAGGCTGGTCCATTTCTTGCTTTGTAGGTGAGCATCAGGGTTTTGAATCTGATGCGAGCAGCTACAGGAAGCCAGTGAAGTGAACGCAGCAGTGAAGGGAACATGCATTAGATATTAATCAGAGAAATGAGACAAGACTAAACCAGGTTTTGAAGATGAGGATGATTAGAAGACGGCCGGACATCAGGGTTACAGCCCTAGTTTTTTAGAGAACATGACCGGGGGATCTTTTTCTGACCAAAGAGAATCAGGACCTGTGTCATCTGAAAGACAGCACCATTTATAGAGTGCAGTGTCACTCCAAGGGGTCCACACAGAACACAGGAATACTGCCTCCTGTTGTTTCTGGGACTTTAAGTTTGATGTAAAAGGAAAGCTGAATATTTCATATAGTAGATAATGGTTGTATTAGGAAGAGGTATAATACAGTAGCTTTGTGGTTAGCACCTTCGCCCGTTAGCTCTGGGGTTTTGGGTTTAAGTCCCTGTTTGGGTGGAGTTTCCATGTTCTTTCCATGTTTGTGGGGGTTTCCTCCCACGGTCCAAATACATGGAGCTCAGTTGAATTGATTACTCTGAATTGCCATAGTGTGTCGTTAGTTAGCAATGAATTGGGGCCCTGTTCTAGCTCAAGTTGTATGCCCTTCTCCGTGCCCAGTGACGAGGTATGGGTACTTACTCTGACCCTGACCAGGATTAAGTGGTTAAGAAGATGAATGGATGGTTGTATTAGGATCTATCTATCCATCCATCCATCTACTAACCTTGATAAGTATTAAGTGGGTGGGATAATGGATGGATGATTTCACCACATGTGCTTTCCCTTGGTCTCCCATCCAAGTGTTAACCAGACTCTTACCTGCTTAGCTTCAGTGGAGTTGCATTTTATTATGTAGATGCTATGGCTGATTGCACAAAACCTACAATTGCTTCAAACATGAAAAGTCAGTATTAATTAACTTTCAGGTAACCATCGAGGTCGTAGATGACCCTCAGATGGAGGTGGAGATGGACTTGGCTAAAGAGGGCAGAAATGACTGGTCTTTGAGCTCTGAAGATTGGCTGGGCCACAAGAAGCTCTTCTGGCCACTCTTCTGGGAGTACCATGACTCCAGTGAGGAAAGCCCAGGCCAGGACAGTCTAGAGGAGAATGGTGAGGACCTCAACTATGATGGAGAAGATTCTCTTCTGAGTGGAGTTGGAGTGGACTGGGGCCGGCGATGGAAAGGCTGGGACGCAATGGAAAATTACGGTAAGAAAGTATCAACTTTGAACAACTTTTAAGCTTGAGATGATTCATGATAGTGTATTGTGATCTGCTGAAGGATGGCATCAAGTTGGGCACTTGTCGAGTTGGGGAAATGCTGTCTGAAGCTTTGCGATGCAGAAAAGTAAATCATATTTCTCTTGAATGAGGCACATTGAAAGAAGAAAGTTGGGTCAGTCTCGAGTTTACAATTGAGCTGGTGCCTTTGTTGTATTTTCAAATTTCCCCATTCCACTTTAAATGGTAGATGCCTAAATCTAGCTCCTACACCATTTAAGGTGGAATGGGAAATTTGACAATGTGAATAACTTCAGCTTTGTACTTAAAATTCAGGAACATCTTTATTTTTCAAAGTAACTTTATTTTGAGTGTATTAGCTGTTCACTGGCTATTTGCTGTTTAGCTGTTTGTTTTAATCAAACAGACCTGATTGTAGTTTATTTAGAGCAGAGGATCCATGTTTGTAGTTTATTTAGAGCAGAGGATCCACTCTATTTAAATAAAACCCACTGAGTTTGAGTTATTTCCATTTTGCTATGGATTACTTTGGGTTTATAGAGTAATGTAGAAGTAAAGTAATAAGGAATGACTACTTTGTCCAAAAAGTAATAAATCCCATTTGAGAAGTAATCAGTAATGGATTACTATTTTCAGCAATGACCCCAAAATATGCTCTTAACTTCTCCAGTTCAGTCCAGTTGAATTTCACTTTACTAAATTATATTACACCAATTCAGTTACTGTAAAATTACCTACAAAAATATGTTTTACTGATGTAGAACCAGTGTACACATTTAAAACAAAATCCTTTAAATATAAGTAGATTCATAACATTATGTTTTTTCAGGATGTTCAGTGCCTTGCAAAAATGGCTTTTTACCTATTTGTTACATTGCAGCCTGTATTTAGACTTTTTTAGTCTAAATTGTTTGTGATGCATCTGCACATGTTGGTGCCAAGAGGCACCACTAACCAAGCAACAATATGAAGGCCAAGGAGATCTCCAAACAAGTCAGGGACAAAGTTGTTGAGAAGTCAGCGTTGGGTTATAAAAAAAAATACAATCTCTGATGATCACGTGGAGCACCATCAAATCCATTATCATCAAATGGAAAGAAAATGGTACCACAACAAACCTGCCAAGAGAGGGCCACCCACCAAAACTGTCAGACCAGGCAAGGAGGGCATTAATCGGAGAGGCAGCACAGACAGCAAAAGTAACCCTGAATGAGCTGCAGAGTTCCCAAGCAGAGACTGGAGTATCTGTCTATACAACCACAATAAGCTGTACACCCCACAGAACTGGGCTTTACGGAAAAGTGGCCAGAGAAAAGCCTTTACTTACAGCAAAAATAGGAAGGCTTGTTTTGAGTTTGCCAAAAGGCATGTGGGAGACTCCCCAAATGTATAGAGGAAGGTGCTCTGTTCAGATGAGACCAAAATGTTTTCGGCCACCAAGGAAAACACTATGTCTGGCACAATAACAACAAATCTCATCACTTCCAAGAACACCATCCCTACAGTGAAACATGATGGTAGCAGCATCATGCTGTGGGATGTTTTTCAGTAGCAGGGACTGGGAAACTGGTTTGAGTCTAGGGGAAGATGGATGGTGCTAAATACAGGTATATTCTTGAGCGAAACCTGGAGGTTCACCTTCCAACAGGGCAATAACCCAAAGCATACTGCTGAAGCACTTGAAGATTGCTGTTCATCACCAGAAACCATTTAAGCTGATGGAGCTGCAGCAGTTTTGCCAGGAGGAGTGGGCAAAAATCCCCAGTGGCAAGATGTGGCAAGCTCATAGAGACTTATCCAAAGCAACTTGCAGCAATAATTACCACAAGTGGCTCTACAAAGTACTGGCTTTATGGGGTAAATACACAATAAGTTTTGTTATTTTGTCTTATTTGTTGCAAATGCAAATTCTCAAATAATAAATGTTAATTCCAGGTTGTGAGATAGCAAAACATGAAAAATGCCAACGGGGTGAATTCTTTCGCAAGGCATTGTACAAAAATGTCCTTGCAATATTGGCAAACATGGGAAAGCAGCTCTTGACCTACTGCTCTGCCAAAGATAACTCCAAAAACAGTGATCAGTCAACCTTGGCTAAGAGCTGAGGTTGGATGATGGACGATATTCACATGATCTCACAAGTTTAATAGCTGTTCTATTTGTCTAAGGTGATAAAACGATAAGAAAGCCACAGTTCAGATGAACATCTGCTCATGTTACAATAAGAGCAGGCACTCGTATGTTCCTCTAGCTGAAAGGTGGGAGCTCTATGGTGGATGAGTATGGAGATGCAGCAAAAATGTGTGAAAAGCTGGATCTTCCCTTCAAATTTGTCAACAGGAAGCTTGACTTTTGGGGGCTTTGTTTTCACTCTGCCTCTCTATCAGCAATAATAGGCATTCGTGTTTTGCTTCTAGAGCCTGTATGCACTGAGCTGCTCAGAAAGTGTTTTTGTTAAACCAATTTCCTCTCTTAGATTGAAACTGCAACGTAGGCCCCGGCTCCTCTGTAGTCCTGACATGATTTATGATTTGAGGTTGCACTCAAGAACCGCTATATAAACATGCCATCGCTGTCGCCAGTCTCTCAGACTTTCTTCTGATGCCTATCAGCAGTAAACAGAAAATACAGCCTAAATGTGGTGTATCCTGATATATCGTGTACATTATTTAAGTTGTTCGTGGTGACATATATCAAAGCCAGTTCTGTTTCTGTTTTTGCATACATTAACACTACCACTCAAAATTTTGGGGTCATGCAAAAAGTTAACATGACAGCACATCATTTTACTTCAAGAGACAATACTACGTTTTAGCCATTTGGAGATAAACTCCAGATATGTTGTTGCTCCACATAATCAATTTTCTCTGGGAGAAGGGTGAGGTAGGACTGTCAGGACTTGATAAACACAACCTCAATAAACACTATTAATCACTAGAATAGGAGATATTAGTC
>BRDA01003516.1:0-13610 GCA_036984385.1 Crenuchus spilurus
GAGAGAGAGAGAGAGAGAGAGAGAGAGAGAGAGAGAGAGAGAGAAAGAGAGAGAGAGAGAGAGAGAGAGAAAGCAAGAGCGAGAGATCATTGTGTGTCTCTGGAGACTGACTGTGCCACCATCACCCCACCAACCAAATCTCTGTCTCTCAGGACGCTCTGTGCACAAGCCTTCTCTCGGGACACACACAAACAAAATGATGAAACTTTGCAGCATCTACCTGCCAATCTTGAAAAAGGAAGTCCTTCCTTATCAAAACCATCTACCAGCATCTGCTCTGACAGTCTGTAATAGCTGTGTATGTGCACATTAATGGTGCAACAAAACAACAGTCTGTATCAGGTCAGAACAACAAATTATCTGATGCATCAAATTCACTGAATGCACCTTAATTTTCATACCTGATTCCTCTGCACGTGATGCTTCCATCATGCTGCAGGTGGCAGTATGCGGAATAGGCTTGTTGCAGTTTGCCTTGCATGCAACCTCATACCACAATATTATGTAATATCTTTTGTTTACAGTGTTTACTACCATGTTGAACACTTACTAATAAACTGTTCAAGCTATTCTGTTGTGGCCACATTTTGAGGTATGGACTACAAATGACTGTATGTAACATGATACAGTGATCCAGCCTCTGATTCTTCAGGCCCAACACACACACACATGCATAAAACACTCCCTGTACATACCTGAAGTTTGGAGCTGAAACAGGTTGCTCAGGTAAGTCATCAACTGATGAACACCTGTGAGTTGCTACAATGCTACATTAATGTGCCGTGATCAATTTTGCCGCCATAACATCTGCTGTAAACAAAAGCCCTTATTCACAACCCTCTCCAAAATACAAAGATACTGCCATGTCAGAATATTTTGACCACCGCTCGATTGGGCCTTTGCCATCACAGATGCCAGGTGACAGAGTTTACTGCATGTATGCTGCATACTGCATGAGCATCTGCACATTTGTAGCAGAGTGTAAAAATCATCATTGACAAAGGATGTGATTTGACTGCTGTCCAGAATGGTACAATAACAGAGCAACTGATTGCTCAACAGTTCACTGTTGTCCACTGACTGAACACTTATGTCTAGGCCTGCAAAGCAGAAGCTTGTTAATGCTCATAGTGTTCTGATATGACCGTTATAAAGAGGTGCCCATTACAGAGAATTATAATAGAAACAGTAAAAGCCAATCTTTTAATTTAATCCACATGTCAAGGTGTTTTCCACCAACTTCAGTTTGGCACATCCTGGTCAAGAGGCTTACACACACACCACTTTACCAAATGTTTATAACTGCTATCCAGCTGGCAGGACATTTAAGTGAAAACTATGTACTGGCTTTTTGTAATAATAAAGGCTATTGACTTTAATTCCACTACTGCTCCACTTCCATGTAGTTAGGTTAGCACACCCTCTTGTGGTGGTGTGTGATATTGAATATTTAATAAGAAAATGGTGCTTCTGTTTTTTTTCATGAGTCAAAATTATTACATAATTTATACTATAACGTAATTTTTGAAGAAGTAACTGAAATCATTTCAGCACAGTATACAGTCTCATCTATGAGCATTTACAAAATGTACAAAAACGTCTCTACTCACTGTATACTTCCACTTTGTCCATCACCTACACACATATTACACAACTATTAATAGAGGATGTAGCTATATTTATATAAATGCATCTACAAATTGTGCATCTACTAATATTCTGATTAATTTATATTGTTTACAGTGCACAAAGTATTGTACTTGTCTTCCTGCTGATACATTTTTAGATGATTCACTGGACAGACAGAACAATACTGCACTACAACCTGCAGAATACTTCTGCAAATTACTTATTACTGTATTGTGTAATGTATTATTTACTTATTACATTATTATTGCAGTTTTATTATTATTGTTTTATACTTTTCCTTCTATCTATGGATGTACTTGTGTTTTGCTCTTACTGTACATCTGCTGCTGGAATATATGACTTTCCCTCTGGTATTAATAAAGTGATCAATCAATCTATCTGAGATTAGCATAAAAGAACATACAGTAAAATAGACAATTCTTAAGAATAAAGAAATACCACATTAGAAAAACAATATTAACTGAAGGAATTACCAGAAGTGAAGAACGAGAAAATATGTACAGTGGTGCTTGAAAGTTTGTGAACCCTTCAAAATGTTCTATATTTTTGAAAAAATATGATCTAAAACATCATCAAGTCCTAAAAGTAGATAAAGAAACTAGTTTAAAAAATGAGACAAAAATATTATACTTGGTCATTTATTTCTTGAGGAAAATTATTCAATATGACATATTTGAGAGTGGCAAACATATGTGAACCTTTGCTTTCAGATTATGGTGTGCTTAGGGTCGTTGTCTTGCTACATGACGAACTTTCTCTTGAGATTCAGTTCATCGACAGACATCCTCACATTTTCCTTCTCACATCCTGGCTCAGATGTAGCAAAATGGGCCCAAACCATGGTACCACCACCACGTTTTACAGATGGAATAGGGTTGTTATGCTTATCTTTTCTCCAGACATAATACTTCTCATTTAATCTAAAAAAATGCCTATTTCGGTCTCATCTGCCCACAAAACACTGTTCCAACAGCCTTCAGGCTTGTCCATGTCAGCTTCAGCAAACTGCAGATGGGCAGCAATGTTCTTTGGGAGAGCAGCGGCTTTTTCCTTGTAACCCTGTCATGCACACCATTATTGTTCAGTGTTCTACCAATGATGGAATCATGAAGTTAACTTGGCTTCCTTTCTGACCTCACAGACTATTACACGCCTTGCTCTTGGCATGGTCTTTATTGGTCAACCACTCAGGGGGAGTGTAATGATCTTGAATTTTCTCCATTTCTCCAAATCTGTCTGACTGTGGATTGGTGAACATCAAACTCTTGAGATTGTTTTGTAACATTTTCCAGTCTGAAGAGCATCAACAACTCTTCTTCTGAGGTCCTCTGAAATCTGCCATTATAGAGTTCCACAAACTTGTGTTGTGAAGATCAGACACTGCTAGATCTCAATTCTTTAAATAAAACAGGGCACGCACTCACACCTGATTACCATCCCATTGTTTGACAACACCTTACTCAAATTAGCTAATCCTAAAGATTCATATATTTTTGCCTCTCATATTAGACAATTTCCCTCAAAAAATAAATGACCATGTCTTACATTTTGTCTGATAGCTTGATTTGGTTCTCTTTATGTACTTTTAGTTACACACGTGTTCCACATGTTTACTGTCCTGGTTCTCCTGACTGACGAGAACGTGCTGCAGCACCACGTGACTACCTACAGCTCAGTGTGGGCTCAAAGTTTCAGCAGAACACAGCTGACTTTCAATCATCTGACTTCAACAGCTGATTATAAGTGTATTCTCGCTTGTGTGAATGCTAAGCTGTACCTCACAGTCCTCGATGATGTTTTATCTCCGCTCTCCATCGCATACACCTTTCCTCCCGTACACAAGGCGGACATAGTGGCTTTCCAATTTGACAGTCAGCTGTTCACGCGTCAGGATCCGCCCGAAGCTTTGTGGGAAGTGTAGTTTTATCGCCTAAGTGATCTGCTATACCGTGTCACTTACCGCACTTCAAATCCCAGCTGTCCTTTAAACAGTCATTTCTTCTTTCGCGCCTACTCGCTAGGTTGCCAGGTTTGCTGTCTGACAATGCAGTCGTAGGTTTTTTTATTTCTTAGATAATATAAATATTATATTAATTATATAATACTTTAATATAATTGTTACATTCTATCATAATATAACAATACAGTAACAATACTAATAATAGTACAAATCTAAACAAAATTATCACATTTTAATACATTAAAAATAAAGTAATATTAAATGAAGATTTTAGTGCCCTTCCCTGATCAAGATTAAGTGGAAGATAATGGAGAGATGGATTAATTTAAGATGAATTTTAGAACACTGGTGGTGTATGTCTATGTTTTCCTCTAGGGGGCTAGTTTTAGTTCCTGAAGGGTTCCAGACAGTCTTTGTGTGGGCATTTTTCTGGATCTGGCAACCCAGCTTACTCGTATATGGTGACAGAAACGTGTACTTGGGATGGGCAAGACCAATGATCTATATTAATATAGATCATTGGGCAAGACCATTCAATGAGTTATTCTCATAATATCCCCTTACCAATACAAATACTGTTAGTATAATTAATGTATTTATTTATCTGAGATTCATTAGCTTGAGTATCAGACTGACACATCTTACCTGTAAACGGGTAAGCAAGATGAAGATGAAATAATCTCCCTAAGGCAAAAAGTTACAAGATGACACATTCCCTATGAATTTGAAGCAAAACGTTTTTTTTTTCAACTCTTACATTTTCAATATAATGAAAAAAAAAAACTTTGGGCACTCTGCATGGTTAATACCAAGTAGCGCCCCTTGGTAAGTATCACAGCTTGTAAATGCTTTTTGCAGCAAGCTAAAAGTCTTTCAGTTCTTGTTTGAGGGATTTTCATCCACTTTTTCTTGAAAAGTCTTCAATTTTGTGAGATTCCTTGACTGTCTTGCATTCACTGCGATTTTTTGAGGTCTATCCCCAGAATTTCAATGATTGTCAGATCATGGGACTGTGAGGGTCATGATAAAACCTAGCTTGTGCATTTTGTAGTCTGTTGTGGATATTGAGGTGTGTTTAGGATCATTATCCATTTGTAGACGTCATCCTATTTACAACTTTTTACAGATGGTGCCACTGGCTATAACACAACTCCAAAGCATGATTGATCCACCTCCATGCTTAATGGTTGGAGAGGTGTTCTTTTCAAGAAATTCAGTGCTCTTTTCTCTCCAAACATACCTTTGCTCATTGCAGACAAATAGTTCTATTTTAACCTCATCGGTCTACAGGTCTTGTTTCCAAAATGCATCAGGCTTGTTTAGATGTTCTTTTGCGAACTTCTGATGCTGAATTTTGTGGTGATGTTGCAGGAGAAGTTTTCTTCTGATGACTCTTCCAAGGCCATATTTGTGCATGTGTCACTGAACATTAGAACAATGTACCACAACTCCAGAGTCTGCTAATTTTTGCTTAATGTCTTTTGCAGTTAATTGGGGGTTTGATCTTACCTTTCTTGCAGGAGCTATGAGCAGCTGTCTCTGAAACATTTCTTGGTCTTCCATACTTTATTTTGACTTCCACTGTTCTTGTTAACTGCCATTTCTTGATTACAATTTGAACTGAGGAAATGGCAACCCAAAAAGACTTATCTCTATCTTCTTATAGCCTTCTCCTGCTTTGTGGACCTTAACTATTTTCATTTTAAGTATGCTTAGGGTGACCAGACGTCCTCTTTTGCCCAGACATGTCCTCTTTTTGAGATTTAAAACACATGTCTGGGCGGAATTTCACAAACGTCCAGGATTTTGTTTTACTTGAGAAGCATTTCGTTCACAAACTAGTCTCGCCATCCCCCTATTCCGTTCGCTTGAGTGAGAAGTTACGCTATATTAAATGTACTTGGGCGAGCATTGGTACCCAGCGGAAATTCAAGCCAGTTTCCCTTTGGGCCGCCCAAAAGATCACCGATTGGCTCTGCTGTTTCACCTGTAAGTTGTTTACATGTTGAGCGTTTGTTCTGTCTGTCACGTCAGCTAGACGTATTTTAATATCAGAGGTTTAATAATAACATTCATAAACATTAACATTTGAGTCTGTGTCTGTGTGCGTGTGTCTACCAGTCTGTGATAAGCCATCTATTTACATGCCTCTAAGTGTACACAGTAAATATGCCAGTGTTAAATCAACACTATTAGTTAAATTAACACTGAGGGTGTCAAAATGTAACACTCTCAGTGTTAATAAAACTCTAATAGTGTTGATTTAACACTGGCAGATTTACTGTGTAACTATTATCAATATAATTCAGAATTTCTTATTTTTTTGCTCAAAAATGAGGTACAGTATATTTATTTGTAAATATTGACTATACAGTCCAAACATAAGTGTTAATGTTAGCATTGGTGATAATGAGCTGAAGTGAAGTTGACTGAAAAGGATTGGGTGATAATTTTATGCTACATGCTTTTAAGTTTATTATTTTTAATAATATGTAATAATGTATTCATATTTTATTAAGGATTAATATACGTTTTATAATTTTTTTATTCATAATAAATGTAAAAGTTATTAGTATATTATTACTAATAACTAGTAAATATTAATAAAATATAAATCATAATTTGTTAATATTTATTAATAATAAATAATAATACAATTTATGTTCAAGCATTAAAAAAAATCCTCCTGAGGTGTCCACTTTTTCGTCATCTCAGATTTAGAAGAATGCATGGCTGCTGTTTTTTTGAGACAAGGTTAGAGGTGTCTGGGTATTTATAAAGCTTTGAAATTTTCATGACCTTTCCTAAAGATGATTGTGAACTATTCATAGTGAACAAGCCATAACTGTAACTGGCTAATTAAGATCTGAGCCTTTGGTCAAAGCTATTTTAATGCTTAAATCTCATACGCTTTTCCTTTTTTCACTCTAAAATTGTACAAAGCCAAACAATGTATTGATATTGCTTAAAATGTGGAAAAGTGTGTTTCATATGACTTTATATGCCTTTTGGAGATAATTTCATCTTCAATTTGCTTAACTGTTCACAGCAATGGTAATTTTGAAAAAGGGTGCCCAAACTTTTGCATGTCACTGTACATATTTATATGTCTATGTAGTTCTATGTTATATCACATACATCACATATCTATACATCAGAAAAAAATCACAGAAACTCATAGCAGCCAGTAGAGGCTGATGTGGGGTCAAGGGTTAAAAAATGGCCTAAGGTGTACAAAGATGTCAAATATATGTAATTGTCACTCTGTCAATGATAATTGTTTCATTTTACAGAATAAATCAGACTGTCTTCTGTCAGATTTTTATCAGTAACACTGAAAGATGAAAAATCTGAAGAAAAAAAAATTCTCAATATATATTTAAACACTTCAGGCAATAAAATCAAGCAATCTTTAGTCAACAACATTTTATTAATCATTTAGAGGGGTACTAATGCACAGTTAATACAATTTTGTAAAAGAATGATAACAGTTTAGATTTAGAACTGTTGATACTCTAGATAAAAACTTCAGTGAAGAAATAAGACATTTTGTCTCCCATCATTAGATAGCTGTTAATAGACTTTATAATCCTTTTAATAAAACATCTGTTTTTTCTGTCCTCAAATGGACTACCCTTAAGTACCTTGATTCATGAATCTTCATTTCCAATCTTACATGATTACTACTCACTTGTAAACTTTTTTGACAATCCTTGTAATCAAAAGGGATTCATGTGTGGGTCAAACTTTCGTTCTGAAATGTATATTTCATATGAAACGAGAAGTAATGTAAAGAAAACCTACTTTAAAAACCGGGTAGGAGGGGGCACCTACAGACCCCCTCGTGTACAAAAGCCACACTGCACAGCCAAGAATCACCAAAATCTCTATTACCACTCCAACACTTCAAATTCAAGCCTATTTCATGGGATAGCGAGTGCACTAAATACAGAAAACCCACGCTCACATGCGCGCACGCACACACCTACACACACACACACCCTTCTGCTTTAACAAAAAGACATTTTCAACACGTACTTTCAATTGTATAGAAAAGCATGACTATAATTCAAATTGCGACAATGGGCACGAGGAAAGAAGCAAACAAGCCAGAGAAAATGGATACAATATGCATTGAGCATTGAAAATCATATGAAACAGTGCCTTCAACTGCAAAGCTGGATACATATAGGGATGATGTTGTATTGCTGTCAATTCGAATGAAAACCTGTTGCAGTATTATAAGCCCAAACTGCTGCATATGTGTACACCACATCATCTAGGAAGACAGATTATTGAACATTATCCCTACAAAGATGGCAGCCTTTATATAAAGCAACGTGACATTGTAAAAGATACATTCGACAAGACATGATTTCAAAATGTAAGATGTGCTGCGGCAAAGGCAGCACTGCCATCTTCTAGCCAACAATGTATGCAATAATGAAACTCTGACCAGGTGGAATGGACATGGTCCTTCCATCACAAGGCTCTAGCTATGACTTTTAGCTGAAGCCAAACCAAATGAGGGCAATCAATGTGTGTATTCTGTTCTATGAGTACATTACAGAACTACAGAAGAGTAGTACTGATGTCAAAGAATGATCTGAAATAAAATGTCCATAAAGTAGGGCTTTGACGGCAAAGTAGACCAACCAGGTTAAACCGCACTCGATAGTCCTTAAGGTAGAATGGCTACTAGCACCTTTTGCCTAACCTTGACATTTCCACCCTAGTGTACTCAAAAGCATTACAAGATTGCTATCAAGATCATATTTACAAGAAAAGTATAAAATAAACTTGGTGTGCCACTTTGAGACAACGCATTACATTTTGCTCAATAGATATAAATATACATTTCATAATTTATCATTTTTCTCTATTGGTGATAATTCTTATGGCAATTTGTTCATGGTTTCAAGTACCTCAGTTAGAATAATCAGGGTCTTGGAATAAATAGTCATATGTTGAAAAAAAGAAAAAAAAATCCTTTCGTTCCTAAATATTGTGTACAAACTTAGGAAGACACACCGCTTCCGTTAGTCACCTTCACAGGGACAGTTATGGCTTAATATTTCTTTTCGCGTTTGACATTTTCATACACTGGGATATGGCGGACTAGCACAGTCCTTGCACCTCCCACATGGTGGAAGTTGATAGAAGACGCCTATTTGTGCACATCTGAGACTAGCTTTTGTAGGGCCCGTAATCTTTAACATCTACCATCAGCCATAACGGTCACCACTGCAGTTGTTTCAGGGCCTTTAAGACCTCGGATCTGATCGGCTGCCCTTGTTTACAGAACAGTCGGAACTGAAGTTTGACTTCAGAGTGAAAAGGCGGTGCTAAGCTGCTGTAGGCTGTGCATATGCAAACGTGTTGTGACATCACAAAACGTCAACAATGTTTAGCTTTAAGTTTTCCATGACCAGGGAATAGTCCAAGATAAGCACAAAAGACATGGTCTAACCTTAGCCACTTGATTAAGGTTGGGGGAATGGGAGTGGAAGGGTGGGTGGTGGGGGATGGAAGCCTAACAGTGCCTGCAAAGTGCAAGATAAGAGGATGGGAGGGGAAGAAGGGTTAAAGTGCAAGACAAGCATTATTATATTTTTTGACCCTCAAACATTTTTTTTGGCCCTCAAGTAGGCCAGAATACCAGAAAATTGGATACAGTTAATGTGCAGGAGCTTTGACAGCTGTCCAAATGACAATTTGTCCATTATGATTCTCAACTTATTAAATTCCTGTAGTAACCATCCTGATTGTGCTGTTTGGTGCTTTACCTTGTCTTTATCCACCAAGCGAAGCACTCTCACTATTGCATACAGTCACTGAGGTGTCCATGATCACTCCATATATGCATTGCTTTAGGTGTCACAAAGCTGCTCTGTGCCTCAGAATGAATCCAAGACCTTCCACTGAGACACAGCCCTAGGCTAATAGTCATATAGAGCACACTTCTCAAGTGCACACTTTCAGCTAGATAAAATATTCATCTTTATTATTTTTATATATATTTATGTAGCTTTAAATGAGATTATGTAATTTTATATAACCTGAATTCAGCACTACAGCTAGAAATTTAGAGCATTCAGAGGAATCTTAGTACTGTTTTTAGCTTGACGTCAAAGTGGACATTTCTATATTAAAGAAGCTTCAAACAATGCAGAATAAACTGTGCTCTCTACTTAATCAACTTTGTTTCTGAATTGCAGCCATATTCCACTTCAGTCAAACTCTCGGGCCTCTGTAAAATTTGAGCACAAAGCAGCCGAGGGTTTTGACAATGAACTAAGAGCAACTCTTGTATACGACAACTACTGGAAATAAGAAGGAAGGTTTACACACGATTGCAGACATTTCATCCTCTTGTGATTCTGAGGGAGAGACTAGACACGAACCACAGAAGCAACACTATTGCACTGTAAGCAGACTGTTCCAACAGCTATCTAAACTCTGCCGCACCATTCAGCTGCCTTTAACAGAACAAATCCCCAAAACACCAGAGGAGAAAGCAAATGAAATGATGACCTCCAAAGAAAATGGTATAGTTCTGACCAACCTTGCAGGGGATACAATGGACAAAAAAATCTTCTGTATATACAGTATTCAGATAGAGATATAGATATTGTATATATACACAATACAGTATATCCATAATAAAACACCAGCCGTATATTAGCACACCATGCTAACTTTGATATCTGTTTTTTTCTGAAATAATTCAAAACCTTTCAAAACACAATGTGAAACCACCGGACATTTGAACTAAGTCTGAAATGTATGAGTTGATCTAAAAATGTTTACATATACAGTATAATATATATAAAATGGCCATTGATTACAATTCTGTCTGATTGAAATGAGAATAAAAATGGAATGGAAAAAAAAGATTATTATATATATGTATATACCAGTAGACACATATACTGTATATGTATATATCAGGTTAAAAAAAAACAGATCAGTGTGAAACTAATACAAGAGCTAATTGTTGTCGTTTTCTTTTGCTCTCCTCTTTCTTCTGTTGTTCTCTATCAGCTCTATCTTCTGCGTAATCCTTCACCTCTGTGGCGGAGACTGACCCTAGCTTCACTTATTTACTGGCGTATGACTAACAGCATCCTGTCTGGTGTTGAAATAGTGAAAACCAGGTTTACTCGGCGAGTTGCATTTTTTTAGGTTTGCCCCTCTTATTAGCGGGGGGTTGTGAGTCTCTGGTTTGGACTAGACTCCCACTGTCCACGAGCGTGGCTGTAAAGGTCGGGGTGCTGTCGGAGGTGGTGCTGGCAGGGGACTGGGTAGGGGTTGGGGCTGTGTTTGGATTTTCGGCTTGAGGATGAACAGGGCCTGGGGCAGGTGGGGGGGTGCTGCTGCTCTGAGTCTTTGCAGGAATGAAGGTGTTCTCAGGAGGGCGCTCTTTGGGTTTTCGACCCCTCTTCTTCCCTGGCACTCCATGTTTTATGTCTTTCTGAAGCCCGTTGCTCTGTGTCTCTTTGTTCTTGCTGTTAGGCACCACATGACCAGATGCTCGAAACCAATTCTGTGAGTCAAAACAAAAGAGGATGTGAGAGCAGTCAACCCACATGAACCTTTGACAAGTCAAATCTAGTGTGTGTGTTTGCTAGGATTGGGAATAAAATAACATTACAATAAACCAGGCGGATACAAATGCCTACATACTGTATGTACATATCATTAGTATGAGCTCACATCCTGACATTGTGTTTGTGAATGTCTATGTCTGAGTTTCTCAGCTCACCTGAGAGTGTGTCTTACTGATGTGGTATTTCACTCCACTCTCAGAGCTGAATTCCTTCTGGCACAGTAAGCATGTGTACTTCCCCACATCACCCCCTCCCTGTATGGAGTACAATTACAGCAGCAAGGCATAATCAGTAACAACAGTATAAGTACAATTTCTATATTTGTTTAAACTTTTCTTTTTCTTTTTATTAAACTACAGGTTATTATTGTAAGACATATTGTTCAGTAACTAATATGAAATTTTTGTGTTTTTACATATATTTGAGTAGAGGGAATGCATACAATCAACAAACTGAAAAAGTACAACTAAGTCATCCAGTTGTGGGCTGTCTGGAACTTTTAACTGGGTTCCCCTTACTGCACAATAAGTGGACCTAGCCACACACAAATAGCTCTACCCACAAGTTTGAATTGTTGTGTGCCATTTTATATTTACATATAAAACTGCACAAACACAGAACAGCATCAGAATGGATTAGGATTATTACTGATCGCACTAAACAACTAATGTTGGCAAAAACATAAACTTTAGCTTTTATCTTCAAGTGAAACCTCAGCTTCTGTGAGCAAAAGTGTATTTTATCATTTTTGTGCTGCTGTGGTCTTTGCTTTGGTCATGTTGTGCTATGTTGGCTGTGATGCAGTGAGGTTGTTTGTACACAGTAAATATGTCAGTGTTAAATCAACACTATTAGAGTTAAATTAACACTGAGGGTGTCAAAATGTAACACTCCCAGTGTTAATTTAACTCTAATAGTGTTGATTTAACACTGGCAGATTTACTGTGTAAAGACGGGATCTGTATGTCTAAACACATGTCTTTGAGTTTAGTTGCGGCCCTGAGGGAGCCAAAGGCTTATCTGACTACTAACCAATGAGCTATTTTGACCAGACACGACACACAGTTCATTTAGACCCTCATACAACTTGTTAACTTATGGGAAAGCGGTATAAGTCACCAGATGTGACCTGATTCCAATAGGAAAAGAACATGATCTGAACATCTACCTTGTTGCAGTTTGCGAGGTGAGCTTTGAGTCCTGACACACTTGAGTATACAGCCTCACAGCTCTGGAAAGGACAGACAGTTATCTCACAGGGCAACAGCAAAGCCAAAACCATTTTAACTGCTGAATGAATGGAATTATAAACACTTTTAGATGCATGTTTTTTACAGTATGAGACTGTTCCACAGAAGACTGTTCTATGTTCATATTTTCAGATTATGTGGCTAGATGTTTAAAACACTGCTGAAGCATAACATTTGGGTGTTACAGCATGTTTACATCAAATCTTATTCTGTGAGTTTACTGTCTGGTTGTAAAGCAGGAATCTGATTATTGACTCATGCAGACCCAGATATTTGCATTGTCTGATTACTCAAATGCATGCAAATGTTTTGACAAAATTAGATTTTCTGCAGTTACTAGATTATGTAGTATAAGTAGCTATCCTGCTTTCACTGGTCTACCAGCTGTGCACCTTAACTCTTATTACAAACACTGTTTATGCTAACAAATAAAAATATCATTTATAGTTCATTTTGGCAACAATGGAGACTCTGACAGCTTAACAATGACAACAAAACATTTTCATTTGCTTCAGTAGCAGCTTAAAAAACAGAAGTGCAACTTTATAATAAAGTATAGTCTGGTCTTACACTATTTGGACAACAGATGAAGCCTTTCTCTTTTACTTCATTTTTCCAGGTCTCCAGGGTTTCAGGGCTGAAGTTAGGAAGGCCTGGTCGAGTGTAATTCAGCTAAAATATACAAAGAGATGACACTGTCACAAACATTCAATGAAATAAACTAATGAAAAGCTTATATAAAAGCATAGAATACAGTAGCCTTTGATATCTGCACAGTCAAATAAAATAATAAAAAAGCACCTTAAGATCTTTCCAGTGAGAAAAGAGCAGCAAGACATTCCTGCTGCACAAAGCTATCTGAATAATCCTGTTTTGTGGCATGAGCCCTGGTGTATTTTTCAAAAGCTTATGAGCAAACCAAATACTTTCTTTATACTAACTTATACATGAATCACACTGACTACCTAGATTAATTGTTACTTTGATATACAGTGAGGAAAATAAGTATTTGAACACCCTGCAAATTTGCAAGTTCTCCCACTTAGAAATCATGGAGGGGTCTGAAATGTTCATCTTAGGTGCATGTCCACTGTGAGAGACATAATCTAAAAGAAAAAAATCCAGAAATCACAATGTATG
>BRDA01003516.1:20330-40208 GCA_036984385.1 Crenuchus spilurus
GTGTACTCTCGTAACTTCCTTCACAATCTAGCACCTGATAATCCAGTCCATGTCTTGATGTTATCCATCCAGGTTATTCTTGGTCTTCCACGTCTTCGGACTCCCTCCACAAGTCCAGTCAATCAAATCAATCAATCAAATTTTATTTATAAAGCGCTTTTTACAACTGATGTCACAAAGCAGCTTTACAGGGTTAGTAATAACAGACATCAAATCATTAATCCCTAATCCCCAGTCATAACACTTCCTTCAATGCTCTCATGTGCATGCCTTATCACATGACCAAAGTAACGTAACTTGCAGGATTTAACGTGCATCAGTAACTCCTTTCGAGTTCTGGCCATTTCATAGACCTGCTCAGTGGTCATCATCTTCATCCATGAGATCTTCAGCAACTTCCTGATGCACTTGTTCTCAAAAGCCTGAATACATCTTTCTTCCTCTTTCTTCTGTGTCCAGGCTTCACATCCATATGTAGCTACTGGCCAGACCAAGGCTTTCATCAGTCTTAGTTTGGTGTTGGTGCTAATTGACTTAATTGACACCTGACTAACACCTGAGATTCCAGATGAGAGCAGCTTCTTCAGCAAAGTGCTGTCTCATATTATGCATTCAGGATTGTAACATTAAGTTATTTCTGAGTTTCCTCAGGCTGGCTCCCAGCCATCATGTCAGTGCTTGGCCCAGTATCAGAGACTTCAAAAAAAAGAAAGAAAAGGAAAAAGAGTAAAAAGTAGATCCCATTAAAAAATTGATTCTCAATATGGTCATACAAAAAACCTGAAGGGAAGGTTATATTCCCTAGAGTTTAAATGCAATACTGGGGCTGAGATTTAAACAGATGCTGCAAACAGCAGCCAAAACACCTCATAGCAGGCAAAGTAGAGCATACAGAAAATATCATGATTGCATGATCTACATAGTAATATCACAATATTATGATCATTAACAATATATCTGCTTCACAAACCCAGACTTGCTCAATAGTGATCCCTGGCACTTTCTTGTTCATTAAAGAGATTAATAGGTCCACTGTGGAGTATTGACTGCTCTGTACCACTCACTGGAGCTGTTCCCCTATGGCGTCAATGGCCCGTGGGGCACCACTGTTATGCTGTTGGGAAGCCATCAATGTATGAGAAGTTAATTCTCAGTATACCTTCACTACAGCAGATCTAGAACATCCCACAAAATTAGTAGTTTCTGAGATGCTACCACCCTTCAAATGGTACTTTATTATCATGGCCTTTTGGACATGAGTCACATTATGTCTTTTGTCCATGATGATGGTTTTACACTCTGCTACAACTGACAGGTGTGCTCCCTGTCATGTGGCATCTGTGACATCCTGGGCCGAACAAGGGTTTGTCATAATATTCCGATAATATTTGACAGTTTGTATTTTAGCTTATCTGTATGATGGCTCTTTTTCAACTAATGACAACAAAAAAAGGGGGGGGGGGTGCAACCAAATGAGGAAGTGGGCTTTCCATAGAACAGAAGCCAATAAAATATGTTACCAAATATATACAGTGTCTAGATCAGTCAAGTACAAGATGAGTCCAAATATTATGTCACCAACAATGCAAATAAAGTTGATTATCCCTTGAAAATGGTACATAATGGTCTGGAATATATTAAACAGCAAATAAATAATTGGTCTTCCTGGTCAACATTTTGGATCTGGGAGAAATGGGCAAGCATGAAGACCTAAGTGACTTTGATTGGATCAGAGCACTGAAACAGCAAGCCTTTTGGCAGTGTTCCCAGTCAGCAGTGGTCAGTACCTATGGTCTCCTCAATCTGACCAACTCTGACCCACTCTGACCCTGTCTGGAATAATAAGCCTGGTCTCACGACTTATAAGACTTTAAGGATTTGTTGCTCAGTCTTGGTGCCAGATAGTTGAACACACCTTCAGAAGTCTTGTAGAGTTCACACCTCCCTGGGTTGATGGCACTGGAAGTACCAACCAGATATTAAGTACAGTGGTACCTTGGGATACAAGCAGACCAGCATATAATTTTTTTTAAGATAGGAGCTGCAACTCCATCCGAATTTTTGTTCGAGATCCGAGCAAAATTCCAAGATACAAGTGGCTGCTGCTAGTTGGCGTGTTGGCGCAAAGGTCCAGTTTTGGCAGCACAACACTTGCATCTCATTCTTTCTCACATGATACCCTCAGAATCAAGTCCAATCTCATGTGCTGTACTCCTTCTTGCATACTTTATGAAAAAAAAAAATTGATAGTAAAAATGTTTTAAACTCTTAAACCTATTTAATTTCAATAACATACATACAGTAATTATGTAAAAAATTCAATAGTAAAAATGCTTTAAATTCTTAAATCTAGATCATTTTAATAACATACATACAGTAATTATGTTAAATACTGTTAATATTATTTCGTGCAGACCCGTGATCTGCGTATGCGCGCGCCGGCCCTGAACATAGATATGTAGACTTGCTGCTGCTTCTGAGAGAAAACTGTTTTGTATTGAACTGCAAAGAACAAACCATGGCATCCCATTGTTCAGCCAGTTGGTGAATTTCTTGCCAGCAGTCAGATGCCGAAGTGAAATGGGAGAAGAGAGATTTTACTGTACATTACGCATCTGTAATACACAGTACTGCACGCACCGAATTCCCCGTGAATTTCAAATGCTACAGCGAGAATTCCCCAAAAATTATTTTACACTAATATTTATTGAAATCTGAAATTGAAATATTTTGTTATGCATTGGTAAAGTATATATTTGTGTTTCTTAATTCAAAACATGTCTTTTTGTCCATCATTTAGGATGATTTGGGAATGTTTCACAGGACTGGAATGGATTCAATCTATTTCAGTTATTTTAAATGAGAGAAATTTGTTGATATACAAGTTGACTGACTTATGAGCTCTGTTACAGAACAAATTAATCTCGTATCTCAAGGTACCACTGTATTTAGCATATCAGACTCAATGTTTTCGCAGGTGTAAGTCTGCAAAGTATGAGCTTGGGATCAAGAGCAAATGACTGACTTTGACTTGGTCAACACAAGAAACAATCAGTCAAATAATGAGGACTCAGTGTATTAATATTCAGTGTACCTCTTAAGTGACAATATACACAAACACACACACACATGCATAATACAAAACATACTTTTGGGAGGTCTTTGCTCATTAATATTTAATAATGCTTTAGAGATGTACACTTGTGCATAATTTACGACATTTCCTGAGAGCTCTATTGAGTGAATGTGAGAGCTGGCATGGTAATATTAGCATCCTCACAGGCTCCTATAGACCAGCACACTCTCACTGGAGTCAGAGCTGTAAACAACACAATCCACTGGGCACAAACTAGTTAAACTCTCATCTACGTAACAGTTTTAGTTCATTTTTTGTCCATAATTGGATGCAGCACCTTGAGCAAGTTTGATGAAAATGACCGATAATCCAGGTTTTAAATAGGTAGATATATTAGAAAATTAGAAAAAGGTCATATCAGAAAATTATGACCATCCCTGGTTAGGATGTCACAAATGCCACATGACAGCACATAAAATATGTGAGCACACCTGTTGTAGAAGAGTGTTAAACCATCATCATGGACAAAGGATGTGATATGTCATGCTCCCCTTGTACTCAAACCCAGTTCTGCACTATCCCGGAGTACTTACAAACTCAATCTGCCAGGCTCCTATGCTGCTTTGCGCATCCTGTGATTTCCCATGTGAGGAGCCAGCATCTTATGAACTACGGTACCCAGAACCCCAGAGGAGCTGTTTTTCATTGGACCTAATTATCCAGTGTATTTAAGCTATGCTATTAATTTTATTCCTTGCTTGGTATTGTCATTCCTTATGCAATCATGAAGTCATCTATTCTGCCTGAGTATCCCAAGTATTGTCTTGTCTGAGTATCCTGAGCTTATTTTCTTGTCTGTTTGATCGACCTTAGTATTCCTATTTGTTTATTCTATCAATTTATTCTTTCACAGTATTCCTAGTATTATTTATCTGAGTATCTTTATCTAACCTGTCTTTGTCTTTCTTAAGTTATCCTGTTTCCTGTCATGTTATTCTGTTTCAGTTCTCCTGGTTTATATCTTGTTTGTTTATTACAAGTTAGTTCTCTTTTGTCACTTATGTTTATCCATTCTCTCTTTATATATCAGTCTGCCTTTTTGTAATGTTCTATCTTTTTCCTTTATTGCATTTTTGATTGTTATATCTTGTTTCTGTTGTAGTTATTAGTTATTTTGTCTTGTTATACTGTTTACTCTTTTGGTTTTCACTCTTTCCTGTTATCTGACATCTTTCTTCTTTTGGATCTTCCTTGTTTGATTAGCTATTCTTGTGTATTGGACCTTTTGCCTGTTATAAATTGCCCTATTAATAAACCTTGGTATATACTGTACATAGATGTACTCATCTTCAGAATCAGAATCAGTTTAGTTTGACCTTACCTTAACCCAAAAATGGGGATGAAGAAAGTGTTTGGATTTTTGTTGACTGTTGTAGTTGATTTATGCTTAATGAAACTAGGTTGATTCCATTCATAAGAGGACTGCCTTGGTTATTTATTTGTCTGAGAAGCCATGGGATACAGGCTTGTGGTACATAGTGCCCAGTACTTTTGATTCTCCTAATTTTTTGAGGAAAAATTTAGAATCACTTTTGATCCTCTGGTATTTTTTATTTTTCTTTGAATATCTTCACATTCAGGCTTCACAAGAACAACTGACTATCATAGACTGACCAAACCTGAGTTTATGAGCTATTGGGCTGAAGATAAAGCACATAGTGATCAGGCTCCTATCCTGCATTCTCATCTGTGACTAAAGTACCAGCTATCCCTCAGAAGTTAAATGGAGATAGCTGTACCTTCTACAAATTTATTAGAGAATGTCAAAGGTATACAGTAGCTCAAGAATGACATTTTTTTCAGTGAAAGAGAGAAGATTGAGTTCATTGTGTCACACTTAGTGGGAGAAGCTCTTGAGTGGGCCAGAGATGTGGAACCCTATTGTCCCTCCATTATGGACTCCCTTATAGACGTTTGGGACCTTTTTTATCTGAGTTCTGAGCCTCAAGGAGAAGAGGAATATTATGTCACAAAATCAATTCCTATTCCTAAATATATATGAGAGGAGTAGCCTGCACAGCAATCCAATCTACTCCTCTCCCATAGGCAAGTAAGAAATGTGTTTTTTGTCCATGTGATGCTAATTGCTCAAGTGTGTTCTATTTTCTTCCCACTCCCGAGAGTCCTGTCAAGCCACACATTCTGGACCTGAAGTCCTGATCACTCTCCAAGAAGAGCTCCAGTCCTGAATTAGCTCCTCAAAAAGAAATTAGCCCCAGTCCAATCTTCAGATTTTGTGTCTGCTCCTGTCAAGTTTGCAAGTATTGCCTTGACCAGAGATCTACCTCTTAAACAACCTCCTTGGTCATTCAGACCAGCAGAAGGTGTAGCTACAATCTAAACTACAATGTTTCTGTTGAGGATCCAGTTCCGTCAAAAAGGCCTTCAGAAGTGTCAGTGTTGGAAGAGGAATCTTGAGGTGTTCCCTTCAGCTTTCACCACTCTCTACCAGGAGTATGTTGCCCCGTGGAACAGAGATCTACACTCACAAATCCAATCCAAACGGTTAAGTGTGCTGAATTTTTTGGAAATTGTATATCCTGAAAAGATTTTGGACATTGCCGCAGTCAAGCCCACCCTTGAGGACATTGATGCAGCCAAGCCTGCCACCGAGGATGCTGCTGCATCTGAGCCTGCCTCCGAAGATGTCGCCAGAGCCGAGAGTGCCTCCAAGGACATCACTGCAGCCGAGCCTGAATCCGAGGACGGTGTTGCAGCCAAGACTGCCTCCAAGGACATCTCTGTACCCAAGCCTGCCTCAGAGGATGTCCCTGCAGCTTTGCCAAACTCTGAGGATATCACCAAAGTCTTGTCTGCTCCTGAAGACTTCATCACGGCCAAGTCTGTTCTTGTGGATCTCACGATAGCCCAAACTAACCATTGAAAAGTTTGCTATAAACTTAGTTGTAGCATTGAAAACTGGTGAATTTGCTCACTTTATTGTCTGCAGTCAAGATTTCTACACTGGTATCTGTAAATCTCATTCATGTTCCTGTAGCAGAAATGCTTCAATGTTCAATCAAAGTTATTCATCTTTGGTGTGCCCCACTGTCGTAGGCCATGAGCCTGAAAATACATTAACTAAAGTCCAAGTCTCTGTTGATGTTGATGCTATCCTTCCAGAGATTGAAGTGCCCTCAAGTCTGTATAGCCTACATAAAACCAGTGATCTTGACTATGTTCCTATGTTGTTTCCTGAAGGTGCTTCAGATGTATTCCAAGGCCCTAAAACAAAGTCTGACTCAGCTCTATACAGAATGGATAATCTGATCTCTGTCAATACTAGTGACTCTGTTTCTGTACCAGCTCTGGAGAGAGCCTGTATTTCATTCCCTCAAAAGGATTTTGGCCCTGCTCTAGAAAAAGCCGATTACTTCGACTCTGATGTTGTTGTTCAAGCTGTAATTTTTGAGACAGTCAGTAACCTTGCTCAAGTTTGTCACTGTTCAATATGTGTTCCAGCTCCCATGAGAGACTCTGATGTATCCACAGCCATATATAAAAGTCATATCCCAATTCCTCTCTTTGAAACTTCTGTCCTCAGCCCAGTTCACAATCTAGACCCTACAGTACCTCCACATATAGCCCCAAGTCCGGTTACAGTTCTCAGTTTCCTACCCTGACTGTAAAGATAGGTCATATATAAGTCCTTACACACTTGGAGGAAGCCCATGTCCTGACCTATGACGTGAAGGTTCATTCACACTTACTGAACTCTCAAGTTGGGAAAAGGTATAACCTGCTATGTACAGCAATCCCCTGCTCCTCGTGTCCTACCTTGATTCTCTGAGTTCTGCCTTCCAAGCCCTAGGTCATTGCCATTTTTGAACCAAACTCCCCTTTTCATGGTTTTCATGTCTAATGTTTTTTTTTGGATATGTGTTTATTTTCCACATCTTCTTTTAAAATTTTGTTAATCAGATATTGTTACTATCTCTCCAGTTGTCTCCAGAATCTCACACTATACTGTCTCCCATGACTATGTGTTACAGGTGCTCCTGTCACGGGGTGCCTTTTCCTCATGTCTTTTGGATGTCCCTTCTGTTTGATTATCTACAGTACTCTTGTGTATTGGACCTTTTGCAGATTATGGATTGCCTTTTTAATAAACCTTGGTATATACATCCTTTGCTCATGTTCCTGTTTCACCTGAGCTCCATGACAGATGTTCTATAATGAAGGTGTACAGAGAATTACCATTGAGCCAAAGGTGGTTATTCTCAATATTAGGTAGAGTAGGTGGTCATAATATTCTGATATGATTGTGTATTACAGTGTATGAACTAGTATTAGAGCAACTGAGCTGCAATTTTATCATCATGCCTGTTTTTGTTTTATTATCTTCATTCATTACTCCAGTAGTCATGTCTCAGTGCAGTAGATGAGCAGATCCTACCACAGGCAATACACACAGATGTGCACACATGGACGCACATACATAAACACACAGACAGACAGACAGACACGCACGCACGCACACACACACACACACACAATTTTACCTTTGTTGTGTGTTCAGCCATGACATGGTAATTGAGGTCAGCTTTGGATCTGAACTGCTTGTGACAATGCTGACACTTCAGTGCATCCTGAAGCTGTGGAGAGAGTTTAGAGGTCAATGGGTCTTAATAGCACAACATCAACCCCTTTAACATAAGACAATCATCTTTTAGACACTGTTATCCAATAACTACTTAAACAGTACACATAATTTTAGTTAGTGCTATTACTGCATGGATGGTCATTGCAGTTATGACAATAACTGAGAAAAGTCTGGTTTTTTATAGGTTTTTTGTGTTTATTGTGTTTATTTATAGGTTTTTAGAGTTTATTAGTGTCTAATCCTCTTTATTTATCCTCATTTGGACATTTTACATATATTAGAAACAACTCATATATACTCTTGGGCATTATAAGGCTCTGAAAGCTAAAAAAAATCTACTAAAAATAATGTCAAAATACAATGTCTAAAAGGCAACTGTATAACAGATGCAATACTTACTTATGACATTAAGTTTTTCAAAAACCATCAACTGAAAAAGGAAGAAAATTATGTAATTTAGGTTACAGCAGACAGAGCTGAGATGCTGACCTTGTTTATGCACTGTACCACTAATTACTCAATGTCAAATGTGGCTTGGTGGCAGCCCATGTGTGTGTTCCTCCAGGATAATCAGCACCAGAGCACAAAGCAACACCACAGCCTGTCCTGTATCACTGATGTGCTTTATCAGATCTTTAGTAGACTCTGCAAAAACAGGATTTACAGTGGCATATACACTGGTGTTCATTCTAGTATGTTTTATTTATTTATTTAAGCTTATGCTGACTTCAGGTCAACTTTTTCTTTAAGTCACCTTTACTCCTGCTAAGTAAAAGAAGCAGCTTGAAAAGCTGAATGTACATATGAGCCATAGCCTGTAATAAGCAGATCCATTACCTCTTAATGAGGACATGGATGCATTTATAGAGTGAGGGTATAGACTGAGCTGAGCTCCATAAAGCTCTACACTAGTGACTTTCAACTGAGTCAAACTGCTCTCACAGCTGCCCAATCAATAGAGCGTTTCTAATGGCTCCCTGGCCCTTGGCTCTGGGTCCTGAGAGACACAGGCATCTAATTGCATGCCTAAAGCATTCACCATTCTGCTTAGGTCACATAAACAGTAACGGCAGTGCTATTGGAACAAGTGGAATGAATTAACAGCACTGATCAGCACATAGCACTTGTGGATGTTATTGTGGATATCCTGGCTGTTTTCATTGAACGCATGCTTGTAGTGGTCTGCATGAGTAATAAAAGCAGCTGTTATCCTATATGGAGAACATATGGTGACTCCCAATGGTTTATGTTAGTTAAGGGTAGCAATAACTAAGGAGCAACAATTTCAGATGCAGCAGATGAGTCATGGAGGCAGCCCAATGAGGCGAACAAACATTTCTGACAGCACTGATGGTATGCTGTGACAGCATTATGATCACTTCACAGCAGATGTCACACTGCAGTGACTGAATGAAATCCACCATTTTAATGTTTGTCACAGAGTTTCAGTGTAAGTTGTTAATGGAGAAAGTAAAAAAGAACACTTGTGTTTAGTATTAACCCATAAGAACCCAGATCCAGTTCTGCTTAAAGGAAGATTATTAGATATTAACATCAAATACACCACATTAGAATACATTTCTGAAAAACCTCCTAGTGTCAGAGATCTGTAATGTCACATGTTATTATTATTATTATTATTAATAATGTTACACTTATATAGTGCCTTTCTCAAACCCAAGGAAGCTTTACACTCAACACACTCAACCACACACACATCAGCGAGAAGCAACAGCCAGTCACACACAGCGTACTCTCAACTGGAAGCGACCGTCCAACCGGAGGACTGCATCGAGCACTAGTGATCACCCAGGACAGAGTACCAACCATATCTGGGCATACATACATATATTAATTCATACACACACATACACATTCATTCACACACCAGGGTAATTTTAGAGTAACCAATTCACCTGATCTCCATGTTTTTGGACTGAGGGAGGAAAAACGGAGTCCCTGGAGGAAACCCACGCAGACAAGGGGAGAACATGAACCTCCACCCAGATGGGGACTTGACCTCTGCTACATTGTCTAAGATGTGTCATGCTAGTAATATGTTATATTGTCAGAGGTGTGTAATGTTACATATAAGTCAGCTCAACTTTGTTTTGTGTAATATTACAGATTTGCTTTTTTATTTCCATTTCCGCATCACTGCTGGTTTAGCTTAACAGCAAATTATTTTCTCAGTTTTGTTTTACAACATATAAATATGCCAACTGTATAAAAAATAAATAATACTACCTCACACCACCACGTTTTAAATGAGGTCAAATGAACACAAACTAACAAACTGTCAAAATGTCATTTAGGAACTTCATGAAGATAACGTGAAGAAAAAAACCTGAACTCAGCAAAGGGTTTGTGACACATATGGGCTCTTATGGGGAAAACTTTCTAAGCAAACATATCAAATGTGAACCCCTTTCCCAAGAAACCCAATCAACTAAACAAGCCTTAAAGTGAAATTTTGCACTACTTTGGTCATTAACATTATTAACAATTAAAGTTAATAATGTCTCTGGGAATGGGTGTCTTCATAATCAGCGAATACATTTACCATCTGCAGAATATATAGTCTGTAAGACCTCAATGTTTTGAAAGAAATTAGGGTAATGTAATATTATTGTGAATGATCAGCATGTTGGATCATGATTAGAAGGACAGCATGTTGGATCATGGACAAAATGCTAGTGCCACTGGGCAGATTCACCTTTGCAGATATGATGGCACTGCACCAAACTCTGCAATGAAGCAGAACTGCCATGGGCTGCTGATGCTCTCTGCCTGATGTTAAGATTGTCAAAAGCTGAGTCATTGCCACTGTTTTTAGAAACACTCCAGATAACAGGGAACATACAAGTGCTGTTCCTTTTACCTACCAGATATGAATGTGTACAACATTGACAATTAAAATATGCAAAACAACATCTGACCACTTTATTCCTAAAATATAAAGGAGATGTATTGTATAGTTCTGTGCTCCCATGAGACTCAGGTGACAAAACGTTTTAAGTGTGGATGTGATGCTGGTACACTCATACTCATCAGATTTTGCCATTCTCCTCACATTCCTTGCACAAACCTTCACGCACATCTGCCATTTGTCTCCACAGACACAAGCACTGCTGTACTGTAAATATAATGTAATGTAAGACAGCTGTGTAAATGGTAACTGGCAGATGGACAATAGGTGGGCACTGGGCGCCATCTCCTTTAACTTCCAGAGAAGTTCAAAGAAGAACTATACTTAAATATGTTCAAAATAAGTTAATTATATATGGTAAAATAAGGAAATATACATTTACTCTATATTTCCTTTGTGGGAGGTGCTGAGCAAATTAGTGTGTATGTACTGTATGTCCTGAAACTTTTGGCAAGCAGGTGACCTGAGGCTGTTTTTGGATGCATCTGATGATCCCAGACACTCCACTAGTTGCGCAAGACAGTTTTTGGTCTATGGTTAGACACCAGTCAGCAGGCAAGATGGATTTTTATACGCGATCTCTTCAAGATTTGTTGAAAATAACTATAAATTATGTTCAGCACATCATTCAAGCTTCAACAGCAGCATATCAACAACAGATTAAAGAGAGAGATGGACAATAAAAACCTCTTAATCCGAAACAGCCATTGGTGTTGTATGTCACAGAACCTTTAAAAGATGTGTTAAGTTCCAAACAGCAATCTTAATTTTAACTCATGGGGCTCCTGATGTATAGTGAAAATCCTGAAAGCATCACAAGACAATGTGTGGATGTGTAATCAATCCAGGAGTACCATGTTAGTGCTGGAGAAAAAAACTTTGTTGGTTCTACATGTCTGTCCCAACCATTTTAACTGTTCAGAATCTCTAGCTGTTTTTCTAAGCTTGTAAATCTGCCAAACACCTTTCATGTGACCAATGGTAATAAATTTATAAAAGCCAATTGGCCCATTGTTTTCTTTATTGGGATTAAAGACATGAAACAGTATAACTGTATTGTTTCAGAGGCAGAGACGAAGGAAAATGGACACATGCACATATAAATGCTATAATGTTTTAATGAGCAGAAAAACTGATGAAAACAAACAAGAAACAAGAGAACTACAGAAACAAACAAAAGACTGAATATAACAACGAACTGACAAAGGATCACTTGACACAACTAGTGACATGACTCAAACGAAAGGGAATAAATTAGAGAAACATAATAAGACACAGGTGGAACCAATAACGGGCGGGGCATAACAGGACAAACATTAAAGAGACAGGACATGAAAAGGGAATGGCAGATTTCTTTCTTCTATTTACTAAAGAGGACCTTTATTTATTTACAGATAATAAAGATTCCTTTATTATTATATTTATATATCTTTATTTATTTAAAGATAAATTAACACTAATAAAAAATTGTTCCAGGCAAAAAGACAAAGCACCGCTGTAGAGTTTTCTCTTTCCCCCGGCCGTCACAATGAAGTCACTCGTGTTGAAATGTCTATTAAAAACGCAAGTACTATGAACGGGGCTAAAGTCATTCCTACTGATCTTTAGAAGCCACCGAGCTCGCAAATCTGTTGGTATGTTTATATTTTTTTGACGTTGGTATGTTATTCGTTTCCCCTTTACCTTAAAAACACTCATGGTCGCTATCACTATCTATTTCTCCCCATAACTACTGGAAACAACAACGCATACCACTCGCTAATCAGAAGTTAAGAGGCGCCACCTTGTGCACCGAGGCAATTGCCAACATGTCAGTATTGTTTACATTTTATTCACTGACTGCAGGAGATTGTACCGTCTGTTCTGTCTGTTCAACCGACAAGTTTCTGGTTGGCATAAAATGTATTATAAATGAAAGAAAATACAGTTTTATCTTTAGGAAAACAAGCCTTTCACACAGTGTTCACTTGAAGAAAGGCAAAAATATTAAAGATATTGGACTGGATAAAACTAATTTATGAATTCGCTGCAGGTGAGTAATGGAGGACGAGCTTGCACCCAGAGTTTGTCTGTTTGTGTTATGATAAAGTGAGTTGGCTGGTATGTGATGTAAGTAACACTTTCAATATTTCAGAGACACAGTGGTATGAGACTCAAAACATTTTTCTGAAATATGTAAACAGCGTGAAAGTTGCCACAGTAAACTAGACATTGCCCTGAGGCTGAATTTTTTTGGGAAGGTTAGTGCTGCTCAACAGCTACAAGTAGACGAAGGTTACAGTACTAGCACATCATGAAAAAGTTCACAATTTAATTTCAAAAAGTAAATCACTTTATATGAATTATAAAAAAATTTACATATTTCAAGTCTTTTTTGTTTTAATGTTGTTACTTTTTGAAAAGTAATTTACTCAAATTCCAAATGCAATATTCTAATAATCTGAGATTCTGTATTTCAGATTTCATGAGCTTATAAGCCATACTGATCAACATTAAAACAAAAAAGACTTGATATGTGTAGCTTTACATTATATGACCATTTACCTTTTTGAAATTAAATTATGAACACAAATGAAATTTTTCATGATATTCATTTTTTTAACGTAGTACTGTATTTGCATTAGAAATAAAGTGAAGAAGTGACAATCAAAACATCCTGTCTAGAAAAACAGACATTGTGAAATGCTGCAGTGCTTTTGACCTGGCTTTACTTGGCTGTGATGAGAGTGAAAGCTCATATAAACCCGGGATATTTAGTGGGTTTGGTGGATTTTGTTGCTGCCCTTGACTGAGTGGTGAAAGAGCACCTTAAGAAAGTGGATGTTAACCCTCTAGAGTCTGAGGGCATTTCAGACACTCTGATGTAGTCTGACATGCCTTGAACTTTTCATAAATTAGACCCATCTAAAAAATGTTTTCCCAAAGTGTTACACAGGCTTATCTTCAGCACAAACTCAACAACAATGTCAAAAGAGTAAGAGTGTCATAAATCTACATTTTGATTAAATCTGCTCTAAACTTAGACTTTCCAAAAACCTTCACAATTTTTCAGATGTGCTGATATATTGTGAAGAAACACACTCTAAACATTACTCGCCAAAACTTTTAGCTCTGAACTGAATAAACAGAGGTGTCTGCTTCACAATTGTCATTACAGTTTAAAACAAACTTTTTTTGTTCAGGATCACATCAGGTGTAATGTCTTTGCTCACATACACATTCAACACATACCAGGGACACTATTCCATGTCATTATCATATCACGTCTTTTGGTGGGAAAATATGCTCAGCTGTCTGACTCTCTGTCACAGACGTGTCTCTGCTTATTTAAGCTCCTCTCACAAGAATATAAAAATACATTTTGATTCAAGCTATATATATTTGAAAAGTAGAAACTTTAAGGTTTCCTGGTATGTTTCATTTTGTTTCTAAGACAAAATCTTGCAGAGTTATATAAGTGTTTTTTCAGAATTTTGTTAATATGCAGCCGGCGGGAGAGTTGAATCCAGATGGTTAACTGTTTGCTACGCTGTTGCTATGTAAGTGCTACATTGTTGCAAAGTGATTCCTATGTGGTTGCTAGGCTGTTGCTATGTGGTTGCTAAGTGGTTAATATTGCTAAGTGGCTGCTAGAATGTTGCTGTGTGACTGCAATGTGGTTGCTAGGCTTTTTCTATGTGGTTGCTAGGCTGTTATGTCGCTGAGAAGTGGTTGTTACTCTGTATGTGGTTCTTAAGCTGTTGCAATGTGGTTTCTAGGCCAATGCTATGTAATTGCTCCATGGTTGCTAAGTTGTGGATAAGGTGTTGCTATGTGGTTGCTATTATAACTAATGTAAGTGGAGGAACACAGAGAGAAGGGGGGACGTGTGTGGCTGCTGTGTGTATGAAAGTCACAAGTAAAATTTAAAAGGTCAACACAGTGACATTATCAACTGAACAGTCTGAGAATTTGCTGTTTAAATGACATTTTCACTAAAATGTACATCAAATCACTTACAAGTTCACAATTCTGGTTGTGGATCTATGAGCCTGTTAATTTAAATGTGAGTACCTCAAAAACTGTAGGAGAAGATAGTGTTTAAGTTTAATGAAAAGATAATAGGAAAAGCCAATTACTGACAGTGTGATTTTCAGATTGTTTACACCCTCTCAAAAATACTAGCACCAGACACCTAAACCAGGCAAACAAAATTATTATTACACTAAATATTTAGACATTGTCTAAGTGCGCGTAGGAAAAAACAACATGTGACCTCGGTTGAAATTTAATTAACCCACTATGTAATATTAAACCAGAGGGGCATTAGAAACAGCCTTTGTCATGACCACTGACCTTCTGACAGATCTCCATGTGCTTCTTGAGGCCGGGGACGGTTTTGCGCGTGACGACAGAGCAAGTGGGGCAGGACACTTCGCCCCGTTCTGAGATGGCATGCTGCCACTGGGCTTCAGCGGGGGCTGCTGAGGAGGATAAAAACAGTGTTGGCTTGGAATTACAATCTCCAGAAAATGTTAGAATACTAAAAAATGACTTGTGAGAAAAAGAGCTCTCTGTACACTGAGTATGGGATGGAGGCTCTCTCCTGGATGGAACTGAGACTTGCAGCTTCCTCTGGGGCTCCTCATTAAACAGCGCCCCCTCTGAACGCTTCACTCTTCCTGCTTTCAGTTTTTCTTCCACCTTATTCATCCCTATACATAGATAAGAACATGTATTATTACCAAAATATAACACTACAGTAAACAAACAGGCAATTTCACAAACACAATTTGTTTTATGATATTTATATATTAGCAAAACAGCAGTGGAATGTTACAAATAAGAGAAAGAATAATTCCTTTGTTTTAATAAACAGTTGTAAAACATATATTTATTTGATATTTATTTAAATATATTTATTTACATGTATTAATAATATTAGTTTTTTACAAATACATTTCTATTTATTTATTAATAAATGTATTTATAATATTTATGAAAGAATTAAAGGAGAAAAGCAAATGAATAAAATAATATAAAATAGGGAGTGTTGACATCCAATCAGCTACTAGTGCATATCAAAAAACTGGAATATGGTGAAAAGGTTCATTTGTATTAATAATGTAATTCAAAAAGATAAACAGATATATTATATTTGTTATATGTAAAGTGACATATATCAAGTCTTTTTTAAAATGTTAATGTTGATCAGTATGGCTTAAAGTACATGTAGTATAGGAATATCATAGACAGTAGTAGTTTTGTAGTAGTTTTAGCGATGATAATTTCGCTGTACTTGTACTTGTGCACTGACAATAAATTGATTCTGATTCTGATTCTGGCACTGTGGGTAGGTGCTGGAAAAGGAAATGGGCAACTCCATAAAGCTTGTCAGCAGATGGAAGCATGAAGTGCTCTAAAATATTCTGGTAGATTGACTTAGTACTTGATAAAACAGTGGACCAACACCAGCAGATGACATGGCACCCCAACCTATCACAGACTGCAGCAACTTCACACTGGACTTCAGACACCTTGGATTCTGTGTCTCTCCACTGTTCCTCCAGACACTAGGACCTTGAATTCCAAATGAAATGCAAAACTGACTCTCATTTGAAAAGAGGACCTTGGACCACTGAGAAACAGTCCACTTCTTTTTCTCTTTAGCCCAGATATTGTCCCTAGCTCAGGAGTGGCTTAATAATAGGAATCACTCATGAAAATCAGAAATACAGAATCTCAAACTAGAATATTTAATTTTGAGATTGATTAAATAACAATGCAAATAATATAAACATTAAAACAAAAAAGGCCTGAAATATGTCACTTCACGTGTAATGAATACAAAATTTGATTGTTTTATATACATTACTCACAAAAAGTTAGGGATATTTGTCTTTCGGGTGATACTTCAGAATGAACATAAAATACAATCTAACCTTTACAGGTGAACTTAATGTGACCTTTGTTTGAATGCACATGTCCAACTGTTCAGTGTTTCAGTACTTTTTGCACAACTTGCTGTACTCTAACATGGAGCTTAACAGCAAAATTCACAACATCCAGGAATTACATTTGGTATTTAAACAGTCCTCCTCATCATGCTGTTCACATTTTGACATCATGACACCAAGACGACACCTAACAACCGATCAACAGTACTTTGCCATTGTGAGGCTTAAAACAGGATGTTCTCAGAAAGAAATGACCACTGAGCTTAGAGTGTCACAGCGTGTAATCAGCAGGTTGCAAACAGAGATACAGAGAGACTGGAAGAGTCACAGAAAAGCATAGAAGTGGACGTCATTTGGCCACATCCCACACTGATTACCACTTCATTGTGAACAGTGCCATATGGAACTGGATGTTAGCTGCCACATAACTCCAGGCACATTTAAGGCAGGGAAAAGAGATCCAAGTGTCATGTCAGATTATGCAAAACCTTTTACATCAGTGTAATTTGATTGCTAGACGATCTGCAAGGGTACCTGACCACACCACCAGGACCAGATGTCATCGTCTTGCATGGGCCAAGGAGCATTTACATTGGACGAGGGACCAGTGGGCCTCAGTGCTGTTCACTGATGAAAGTTGATTCATTCTGAGGAGAAATGGTGGCCAACACGTGAAGGAGAGCACTATGCATCAGCCACTGTTCTCCTTTGGTGGTGGTGGTGTTAGTGTGTCTAGTCAATACAGAACTGCCCTACACTTTGTGAATGGTACAGTGACAAGCCCATAATACTTGAATAACATACTGTAATTAATCCAGTCATTGTGTCGCTGCATGAACAACACAACCTAATTTATTCTTCATGGACAATGCCCCAGCTCATCGAGGTTGCATCATTAGGTGCTCAAAGGTACATGACACGTTACTGAGAAATTTATATTTTTTGTTGGGGTTTACCCACCACTGTTGTTGGCTTTTGTTTCAATAAATTGTTTGAGACGAAAAAATCACCACTGCATGATTTTTCTTAAACGTCCCACTTTCATGATATAATGTCACTGTAGCATGAATGTTTTATATTTTTCATAAATTTCACCCGAAAGACAAAATACCCCTATATTTTGTGAGTAGTATATATGACAGACCTTTTAGTGAATTAAATACTGAACTTTTTTTTTTACAATATTCTATTTTGTTTCAGAAGTTACTATGCACTTTGTTGTTGGTTATAATTGTTTAAATATGTTATATGTAGTGTTCTAGAGTTACTGAAGTACCCTAAAAATATATTGTTACCTAAATTATTGTGAAAATAATGATATATTATTAAAACCCTTATTCCTAACACTTAGTACACAATAACACAGCACAGCCCAATACAGCACAAGGGAAGTGAGAAAGGAGACACTGGAAAAGGAATGTACCAAGAGACAGCTGGATGATAAATAACATGGACTAATAAGGACATTGCTTAAATCACAGCTGATGGCTATTGGCATTATATGTTACTTTGAATCTCACATCAATAAGTGTTATAACCAGCTTGAAAATAACATTTGTGCAAAGCACCAGCTAAATTACCAAGTACAACTACACTGAGTGAGACATCAGTGAAGTTAAAGGGGTGAAACCTCCCCAAAAAATGTAAAATCGCATTATCCAGACCTAGAGAGAGAGGAGGGAGTCATACATGTAAATGAGTCTGATATTACAGTGTGCTTTGTCCTCTGGCAGTGTGAGAATAACAGACCCGCACCACTCCAACAGGATATGAAACACTTCTCTAATGGTGCTATTAGCACAGAGGGCCAATTACACCAAGGAACAGAAGACTGAGAATTACAACCACATGGCAAAGATGCTTTAACGCCTCAGAGCTAAACTAATCTTAAAGAGAGTGAGAAACAGACAGAGTGAGAGAAAGAGTTTGAGTGAGTGTGCATGTATATGAATGTAATTATGTGTAATACCTTTCAAGCCAAAAGTCCCCGAAATGGAAGGCTGCTCCCCAGTGAATTTCTTTGGAGTTTTCTGCTTCCTCCCTAGCTCAAATGGAGAAGAAGGAACAGAAACAGTTCAAATATCTCACTGAGACACCATATATGGCAATAAGTACTACTACAAAAAGAGGTGCAAAAGCTTCTTTGTGCTCATGATTCAATTCATAAAGGTAAACTGTCATTACATATACAGTGGAACCTCAGTTTTCATCATTAATACATTCTAAAGTGCCTGATGAAAACTGAAATGAACAATAACAATATTTCCCATAAGAAATGTTAATCCAATTAATCCGTACACACTAGACACTTCAAAATATGAACAAAAATAAATTGTATATAGAATAACAATAGTTTTACATACAGAATACAGTGAAAAATAAATACAAAAGAGTAATGAAATGGATAAATTAACATTTAACATCACTGTTACGGGTTTACTCTCTGTTTTAGTGTGTTTGTTTTGTACACCCATTCTCAGGGTCTTCAGCTGCTATTTGTTTTCGCACCCGTTTTCAGTAGCTGTGCCCTGTCGCTTTAGTGTGAGGTGTATTAGTTTGTTTTGAGTGCTATCAATGAGAAACAAAGCCGGAATGAATGACAAACATGTGGGTGAGTGATGACCATGTGGGTGGATGCTTTGCTTCCATGAAATTAGCAGCAAGTCACGGGGACACACTGACAAAAACCAGGGACAAAACAATGAACAATAACTGGGACATGAACAATAACTGGGACAAAATTTCCCTGAAAAAAGTCAATGATAACACACACACACACACACACACACACACACACACACACACACACACACACACACACACACATATATATATAGGGAAAAACAGAAATGAAAATGTTTGCCTGAAACCAAAACCGAACAAAATGAAACATTTGACCGAACACCAAGTACCGAGCACGGTTTTCCATTTAAATAAATCATTAATAATATTAGTAACTAAACTATTTTTCCAAAATAAGCCTTGTATTGTAGGAATGAATGTCTGTATTTTAATATGTTTAATACGTTAAACATCATTAGGTTTAATAAGTAATTCTAATAACTAATTTTTTAACTAAATTATTTTATATTTGTATATAAAACAAATGTTAGAAAAACGACACAAGACAATAATACATTAATATGTATGAAGATGCATGTATTTTGCATTAGTACTGATAATATACAAACCGGATTCCAAAAAAGTTGGGACACTAAACAAATTGTGAATAAAAACTGAATGCAATGATGTGGAGATGGCAAATGTCAATAAT
>BRDA01003516.1:40308-52428 GCA_036984385.1 Crenuchus spilurus
CTCCACATCATTGCATTCAGTTTTTATTCACAATTTGTTTAGTGTCCCAACTTTTTTGGAATCCGGTTTGTACTAAAATAAGTTACTTAATATAAAAACATGAAACAAAATCATTAAAATTAATGATGTAAGCCACATGGATGTTTTGTGTGTTTGATGTCATTGGCTACAGACGACTGAAACACTTAACATTTCTTTCGGTAATTGTTTGACAGTGTCTAACATGGCACGTTGCCAGCTCACATGAAAATGTAATTGTGCTGGTGAGTCTGTGTTTTGTTAACTGGTGAAGAAAAGCGGAATTCTGAATGTCAAACAAGTATCCAATATTAAACTAACTTCACCACAGTAAAGTTGCAGTCTGGTTCCTGTCTACAGCTGGGAACTATAAAAAGGTAACAGTGTCATTAAAAATGTCATTGTTCTGTATAGATTATCTTTTCACTTTTATTGTCTTTTCACTTTTCACTCCATTTTCGGTCGAATAATTTCAGCGGCCAAATATTCGGTGCATCCCCAATATGTATATTAGAACTAATATTTAAATGTTAAATGTAAATTATAATGAACAGGCCACCCATTTCTGAGGATTTCATGGATTCATGGACTTTATAGCAACCAACGGCAACATCTTATTAACATCTGCTACAACGATTCAGACTGAACTAGTCAAAACCAATAATATTTTTGGGAAGCTCTACTCTAAGTACTTATTTTATTTAATATTAAAATGTTTCTGCAGTGTGAGATCAAGGAAGTCACCAAAATCATTGTTTAAATCTATTAGAGCACAATATTTTCAGCCATCAGATACAACATTATACATTTTACATGATTTTTACAGTCATATAATGTATAATATAGTACTCTAAATCGATAAATCACTTCTGTGTTATTTTCCATAGATTCATCGGCTAAGGGAGGTTTTGTTCTACAGAAGCTTCAGTATTATACTGGATAAGATGGAACCACCTGTTCCACCATGTGTTTCTCAAGCAAGCACGCTGTCATTTATCTCCACTCAGAGCAAACTGACACAGGCTTTATCTATGAGCCAGGGGAACAGTCTGCTGATATGTCATTTGTCTCGACTGCAGTGAGCATCAGTATGTGTGTGTGTGTGTGTGTGTGTGAGAGAGAGAGAGAGTTTCTGCATTTCGTGCATGCTGTGAAGCAGTTCTTGATCATCGCACTGCTGTCACCCACACAGCTGCTCTTGAGCTTCTTCTCAAACCCCTAGCAAAATTTCTGACTCAGACTCCCTACTTCCACACACACAAACACACTCTCTCTCTCTCTCTCTCTCTCTCTCTCTCTGCAGGCTCCACCTCAGAGCAACAAACGAGGGGAGTGTGTACCCAAACAAAAGCCATAAATAGCAGACTCACAGCACGAGCCATACAGACATCTCATTTGTGTGTGTGTGTGTGTGTGTGTGTGTGTGTGTGTGTGGAAAACAAGCCATCGCCACCAGCACCACAAAGCGGCTCAATGGCCTGTTCTCAAATGGAGAAAGGCCACTGAAATGGTTCTGACTTAAAGATACACTGCACAAATTATTTCTGTATTTTAAACTAAAAAATGTCTGCAGTGTTACTTCTTTTATGTTCTATTTTGTTGGATGAAATTATATTATGTAGGCAATTAGTGTAGTCATAATTATAAGCCATGCTGCTCAAGAGAATCAGCAAGTAATGAAAAATATAAGTCACTAGCATAGTTGTAGGCTTTTGGACACTATGATCCAATCCACAAATTTGCTGTTCTATATACTCAGTCTTGTATGGTAGAAGGGTGAGGTATGACACTTTTTAGGTCAGTTTTGGTGTCTCCCACAAGTTACAAGTTACAGAGTTTAGTACAGCTATTTACTCCACAATAAGTTTAGTACATATTTTGCACATCATGGGACATAAGAATATCATTGATACACTGGAATGAGAAATATTAGTCCATACATAACCTCAATAAACACTCTATATACAAGAATAAAATATATTGGTCCATAAAGAACCTCAATAAACACTATTGATTACTAGAATATGACATATTTCTCCATAAATAACCTCAATAAACACTCTATACCAGGGGTAGGCAACTCCAGTTGCAGTTTGGTGTCCAGCACAGTTTGGTGATGTCACTGCTCTGACACTACAATTAAACATGCTAATTGCCCGCTGAGTTGAATCAGGTGTGTTTGATGACACTTCTACACATCATTGCAAAAAATATATGTTAAACTTTTGGTGGAAAGTAAACAGCTGTACTAACAGTCTATGAACTCTTTGTTGATAACTTGTGGGAGACACCAAAACTGAGATGTTATATTTAATATGTGACCCCAAACTTTTGAACAGTAGTTTATTTGTACTTTCAAGATGATACGTGGCTGCAGACCTGATTAGCTAACTCGGTGTTATGTAGGCAGCCTTGAAATTTGTCTTATGTAGGCAGCCTTGAAATTTGAACTCTTATGTACAGCCTGACATTAGCCTGCATTGTGTTTAAATCTGTAATATTATAGTAATGATGTAACCTTACTATGCTTCATCCTCTCTGGGTCTTCCTCATGGAAGGGCGGAGACAGACTCCCTCCCTTGCGCTCACTCCCACTGGTGTCTGAAGCAGTCCTGTGCTGATGTTTCTGGGAGCTGTGCTGCTGTTTTCTGTCCGGCCTCTGGGGGGCACACTCTCCATTCTGCGAAGGCTGGGACACTTCCTGGGTCTTCTTCACCTTGAAGAAGACTGGTGAGGGTGGGCTGTTCTCCATAGGCCTGAGGTCAAGGCATACACACTCTTACTACAGCTCACTGTTCATACAAATGTGCACTGTTATAGTTAGACAGAGATTCCACTGAAGTGTCTGGTTTGGAAAATACCAGAAAGGTTTATTTTGAAAGTGAATATAGTTTATTATACCTCATCAAGTTTTCTCATTTAATAGTTCAAGGAACCAGACTGAGAATATTTACTGCCAACAACTTAGTAAAATGCTGCCTTTATTGTTTAACAGGAGAGTGAATATGATAGTTTTGTTGATACTTGTGGTTAAGTATCACCTACAAGCCACTTCATTAAAATCTTGTTGGTCATCTCCACTGACCATACAGGTCCACTTTGCAGTTCTATATTTACAGACTGTAGTTCATCTGTTTCTCTGTATACTTTGCTAGTCTCCTTTCACCCTGTTCATCAATGGTCAAGACCCACACAGAACCACCACGGAGCTGATGCATCATTCTCAGCACTGCAGTGACCCTGATGTGGTGGTGGCATGTTGCTGTGTGTCATGCTGGTATGAGTGGATCAGACATTGCTGGAGTATTTAATAGTGCACCAACCAAAACTATTCAGACAGCAGTGTCCTGTGTTCACCACTGAAGGACTAGAGGATTACCAACACAAACTGAACAGTTCTGAAGCTACAGTACATCTTCTTGTGCCAGCACAATGCACACTAACACACCACCACTACATCAGTTTCACTGCAGTAATGAAAGTGATCCACCTGCTCTGTGGTGGTTCTGTGGGGGTCCTGACCATTGAAGAACAGCATGAACAAAGTATACAAAGAAACAAATGAACTACAGTCTGTAATTGTAGAACTAAAAAGTGTTCCTTTAAGGTCAGTGGAGCTGATAATTAGCTACATCCAGAAACAGTGAGAAGGTAAAGTAATTTTAGTATTTTTTTAAAATAATTGGTAATTTTGCCTTGAATGCAGTTAACTAGATATTTGTTCATTAACTCCTGCTCAAAAATCTAAATTATGCTAAAGAGGTTGTGGTCCACTGGAAAAATATTAAAAGTCAGTGGTCTTCAGGATCCTCAGGATTCCATATCATTAGAATATGCAAGAATAATGCATTTAAGTATATTATTGCACAAACTACTACAAACTGATGTACTATTTGCACATCATGATATTTTGAAGTTAAAGCATACTTGGGCCATTGTTATGTAAATACATTAAAATTTGTTAAATAGGAGTAGTTTCTACTGAAACCCACTTTCTGTGAGATAATGGTCCTTCATCTCTACTGCATCATCATGGTTAGTGTTGTGTAAGCATTACATGCTCATACATTTTAATTTGTTACAGATGTTTGTAGAGATGGAAGGATTAATTGGAAATGTGGCACGTAAAAGTATGAGCACCCCTGTTAAAATGCCAGGTTTCTGTGATTTAAATAAGATCCTTGCAAAAGATCTGTCAGGTTTTGAGGGCATCTTCTGTGTACAGTCCTCTTCAGGTCAACCAAAGGATAATGCTGCCTTCACCATGCTTCATTGTGGGTATAGTGTTCTTTTTTGTAATGTACAGTGTTGGCTTTGTGCCATATATACCTTTTGGAATTATTGCCAAAATGTTCAACTTTGGTCTCATCAAACCATAACATGCTTTAACACATGATTTGGCACAACATAGCCAAGCATGGATGCTTTTCTTTGTAAAATTCTATCTTGCTACCTTACCCCATGGACGATATATGAATAATATATGAGATTGTTGTCACTTGTACTACACAACAGGTACTTGCCAGAAATCCCTGCAACTCCTTTAATATTGCTGTAGGCCTTTTGGCAGGCTCCTCAACCAGTTTTCTTTTTGTCTTTTCATCAGTTCTGGAGGGAAGTCCAGTTCTTGGTAATGTCACCGTTGTGCTAAATTTCATTCACTTCTTGATGACCTTCTTCACTGAGTCCCATGGCATATCTAATGCCTTTGGCATGTTTTGCATCCTTCTCTTGACTGATGCCTTTGAACAATGAGATTCCTTTGATGCTTTATAAGCTTTTTGTGGACCATGACTTTTGCTATAAGTTGTAACTGATTAAAAATAAAGAAAATCCTACTAGAACAGCTGAACTTCATTTGTGGTTAATTGGAATGACACGAGTCCACCATTAAGAGTACACTGAACAACAATGGTGTGCATGACAGGGTTGCAAGGAGAAATCTCAAAAAAGAACATTGGTGCCTGTCTGCAGTTTGCTAAAGATCACATGGAGAAGCCAGAAGGCTTTTTGAACAATGCTTTTTAAAACAATGTGTTATGCTTGGAGAAAGGAAAACACTGTATTCCTGCATAAAAATCTCATCCCATCTCTGAAACATGGTAATGGTAGTATCATGGTTTGGACCCGTTTTGCTGCATTTGGGCCAGAGTGGCCTGTCATTATTGATGGAACTATGAATTTTGAATTATACTAGCAAACTAGCAAGGAAAATGTCTATCTATCCATGAGCTGAATCTCAAGAGAATGGGGGTCATGAAGCAAGACAACAACACTAAGCACACAAGTTCTTCTACAACAGAATGGTTAAAGAAGAATAAAATTAATGTTTTGGAATGGCCATATCAAAGTCCTAACCTTAATTTTGTAGAAATGATGTCGAAGCACCTGAAGCAACCATTTTATTGCAGTCTATTGCAGTTGTGCACCAGATATTAAAAGCAAAGGTTTACTTACTTTTGCCACTAACAGACATTAGGTACTGGATCATTATCCTTAATAAATAAATTGTCTAGTCTAATATTTTTGCCTCATTTGTTTAATTTGGTTCTCTTGATCTACTTTTAGGACTTTTGTGACAATCTGATGAAGTTTTAGGTCAAAGTTATAGAGAAATATAGAAAAAAAAACTTTCAAGCACCACTGTGTACATTAAGGCTGCTTATAGATGAGAAAGTTTAAGTGTGAGATCTCTCACCTCTTTTTGGAATTTCCTTTCATGGTACTCTTGTGTACTCTGGACTCGGGTTTAGGTTCTGACTTGGTCTCCATTGGCACCTCAGCCTTGGTTTCCATGGTAACCCTTTCCGGGTGGTTCCACAGCTTGTGCTTCTGCAGGCGCACTTTAGTTGCAAAAACGGCCTCGCAGTATGGGCAGCCGTGACTCAACTTCTCTGCCATGGTCGCCTGGCATACATATACACACCCACAAAGACATGCACACAAAGACAGAACGGCAGACTACCTGTTACACAAGTATTACTACTAATAGTGCAATACTGACACTCTGGCCTCAGCCTCATTTATCAAACACAGCCAGCACAGATCTGAGCATAAAAATATGTAAAAACATGAAAGTAACATTTATCAAACTGATCAGAGTGTAAATGACCTTGCAAGTTGATCAATTACCTGAATGTAAAGTGGCACACAGTGATGAATTACCAAACTAGTGCATCTCCAAAAATTTGAATATCGTGAAAATTGTTCATAATTGAACAAACTTGTCAGATTTTATATTCATCACACATAAAGTGACTTATTTCAAACCTTTTTTGTTTGTAAAGTAATGAACTCAAACTTCAAATATTCTAATAATTAGAGATTCCAGATTTCTAATTTTCATGATCGATAAGTCATACTGATCCACGTCAAAACAAAAAAGGCTTAAAATATGTCACTTTACATGTCATGAATATAAAATATATGAGGGTTCTATTTTTGTTCTATTTTTAATGTGGCACTGTATTTGTACCTTAATTTATGGTTAAAACGCTTTATGTATTTATTTATTTACTATTACTGCTATAATAGACATTTCAAGAGGAGGTCATTAAAATATTAAGTGTATTTTTGCACTATTTCAGCTCAAATTATTTTACTAAAGGATAGCTGTAATGTAATTTGTATTCATAGTTGGTTGTGATCATTTTAAGCAGACCTGACTTTTAATGTTTTACAAAAATGCAACCATGGTTAAAACAGCATACTCTAGATGTTTCATATCAATGTAAAGCAAGAGGCAACAACAGGACACATGGCTGTGTCTGGTAGCAGGTCTTGCTATTATACTAGCGTGAGGTTTGTTACTAAGAAAGACTGAACAGAGGTCACTCACAGAAAATCATTCACTCCACAGTTACTCTTGTCAGACTGGTAAGGACTATGGACATGACTGATGGATCCTCTCAATAATCCCTTAAATTAGAGACCCTAATCCAACCCAGACAGGGTTTATGTGTAATAAATTAAGGAAGGGTACTTAGAATTGTGGTCAGTTGTATTATACTTATATACACAATCATAGAATATTACGACCACCCTCAGATTGGAATGAATAAATAAGTGAGAACACTAGTCAGTTGTAGCAGATCATTGATTGTCATGGGTGATGGACATTACATAACTGTCATACAATTACATACAATACATGTCCAAAAGGGCATGATAATAGAGGACCAGGAGAAAGATGGTAGCACCTCAGAAACCACTAACTTTGTGGGATGTTCTAGAGCTGCTGTAGTGATGGTGTACACATGACCAAGCCAGAGGGCTACTAGAACAATGTTTTGTGGAGGGATGAGTCCAGATCGATATTTTTGGTTTAAAATAGAAGCAAGTTGATGTAAAAAGGAAAACACTGTATTCCAGCATAAAAACCTCAGCCCACCTGTGAAACATGGTGGTGGTAGTATCATGTTTTGGGTCTGTTTTGCTGTATCTGGGCCAGGATGGCTTGCCACCATAGTGGAGGTGTCTAGAGAATGTTTTTTTTCGTACATTCCGTGCCTCCCAACAGCATAAAATTAATGCCAGAAGGGAACAACGAGTGGTACAGATCAATCAATGCACCACATTGGACCAGTTAACCTCAATAATAAATACTGGAGCAACAAGGAAAATTAGTAAAAATTGTTGAGTAAGCACTGTTACTTCTGGGCCTGCAGATGCATGGTTAATGAGGTCATAATATTCTGATATGACTATGTTTCTGAGTTTATGGGGCCAATATGATCAGTATGTTGTAGGCATATTTGCAGATATGCTTTGACATGCTGACATATTTAGGTATATCAGTAGGCTTTTGAGGGGGTCAGGTCTTACCCCTTGGCAGCGCTGATAATGGTATTTAAGCCCATAAATACTGGGAAACTCCAGTCAGCAGCATGAATTTGGGCACTTCACATTCATTACATTACATTACGTTACATTACATTGCATTTAGCAGACGCTTTTATCCAAAGCGACTTACAATAGTGCGACTTACAATAGTTCTTTCCACAGAACCATTATATGGGCCTACAGCAAGACAGACACACACACGAACGCACACACACACACACACAAATGCCCTCTAGTGATTAACAGCTATTTGTTCACAAAAAACCAAACACCATCAAACCGTTATTCCTCCAAGATCAACTTTTCTGTCAGAACTGATGGAAAATCCCCACACTGCTATAATAACCTCCACCAAAACAACCAAAAAATCCCAAACAACTGCCATTGTTCAAAATATTCCCTCAGCTCTGCCAATAGTGAACATAAGTGACTTTATTGTTGTCTGGACTCACGGGGATGCTGCGTAGCTCCTGCACCTCCACACGGGGTCGTCCTTTTTTCTTTCCTTCTGACCTCTCGTTGCAGGAGGGACCTGAAAAAGAGTAGAAGACGTTTTCCTGAAGAACCATCCTACCAGCAGTGTCAATCCACAGTCATTAATCACACACCCCTACTCCTCCTTTCAGTTAAAGTAAAAATGCTGTATGGATACAATAGACCTGAATGGGGAGTTGTAATTAAGCATTAATTTAATTACAGACATCACCTGGAATTAAAAAATAATGGTTAAAAATGACTGCACTAGGGCAGTGAGGGATGATATTATTGTGTTCAAATTATTAATCTCAAACATTATGAAAATTAACAGAAATCTGCTCAGTTGGATCAACATTCTCAGGGTAAAAGTAACAACAACTATAAATAAATCTCTTAAAGCCCTGTGTTTATTACAGTTGAGGAAACAGTTCAGTTACAGGAGTGAAAAACAGAAGTGTAACAAAACAGAAGAAGCTGAATGCAAGTGTTAGGTGTTTAAAGGTCCCACATTTTAGCCCTTTTCCACAAGTTACTGTGTAAGGTTATGTTCAGAAAGAAAGCCCAAATGCAATTTTTAGCCTATCTAGATTGTATCTAGATTGATTTTTGGTAATCCGGACGGCCACCAACCGCATTAAATCTCACTTTTGCAAATCTGACCCAAGCCACATTTGGAGTTGGTTTGAAATTTGATTACAATTGGATTTGTACAGATCTGTGTCAGTCCAGATGCTCTGGCTGCTCAAATCGAATTTTGAAGTGCCTGTCACTTGCAACGCAACAAAGAACAACACGTCAAACCCAGAGTAACAGAAGTGGAGAAGTACAGCAGAGGTTGCTAGGTCCCAAAAAAAATGACAATATAATGGCTTTTTATTACTCATTAATCTTATTAGTCTTACTCCAATCTATATTTTAAGATTCCATTCCAATGGGAACTTCTAATATTAGAAAGTCTACCTGTTGTGTTACTGTAAGTGTTTATGATGGCTACAGTACATTTTAAAGGACCACAAAAAGCTACAGTACAGTCAGGTGCCTAGTAGCATTATTATATATTACAAGGTGGAATGGAATATTCAAATTCTCTCTCACACAATAGCACAATATTGCCAAAGCAAAATCCACAGCAGAAAAAATTGTGAAATTCATACATCTGTGTGAAGGGGGGGGGGGGGTATGGCTCAGTCTTCTATTGAACAATAAGGATAGCCAAATCCTGAACCAGTCATTAAATTTCATGTTTTCAGACTCAGACAGCAAAAAAAACTGACTGGATTGTAATTTTTCTTTTTTTCTTTCTTTCTTTCTTTTTTCTTTTTTACCCAATTTTCTCCCTTTCCCAATGTGGTAGTCACCAATTAACCCAACCCATTAGTGGCTCTCCCTATCACTTTGCACTGCCCTGACTCTGGGAGGGTGAAGATATGCACATGCCTCCTCCATTGCGTGTGATACAGCCACAACCTCTTTTTGAACTACCGCTTGATACACCGTCCCTGGGGAACCAACGCGCTTGAAGGAAAGTACAGGGTCTCTAGTTTCGATTGGACCAATCAGTAGACGCCCGGACCAGCAGACATTGCAATGTGTGAATGTAATTTTTCAGTTTGAGGGATGGTCGTCACTGCAGATACCCATATATACGGATAAAAACACATACAGCCTATTAGTAGTGTGGTAAATGACAAACTGGTGTAAGAGCACAGAAAGAGAGTGGGAGGCGGACCCAGTGATCAATAGGCCAGTGGTGATGAACATCACTAAGTGGGAGGTGCCAAACAGGAAGACTGCATTTGCAAATGTGCAACTGTTGTTTTCCTGGTGCTTTCTGTCCTTTGCAGATATCAGAAAAATAAAGTATCACAAATATTGTGTAAAGTTTAATGATGAAGTATTTTTGGTATACTTCCAAAAAGTAAATACTGAGACAAAAAGCAACACTGTCCCCAAGACAAATGAGGCATAAAATGATCACAAGCTCTACTCATCCCGATCACATTTTTTTCCACCACTGATCCTCTCAGTTCATTTAGCAGATAAGCTCTGCTTGTGATCCAATCCGATCTAAATGGTGGAGGGCACATACATGGCTGTACAGCATCTGTACTCACACATATGTTCAGACACACTAGGCTCTAAGGTAAATATTAATGCAGTCTTCTGCACTGTTTCACTGTGGTTTGCTAAAAGACCTTGAAAAGCCAACCCTTCTCCTACTCCTCTGACTGTTTTTCCACACATTCAGCCTCTTAATGTCGGTGTAACCACAAGTGCATTCTGGTTCATCAGAACCAGTCAGGCGTGGTACTGAACCACACTCCTGCTTCCTGCTGTGGGTGCCTGAGAGACTAAAGGTGGAAGACAATACTGATACTGGATTTGAATGAACAGTTGCAAAGATTGGTAGCACAGTGGTTTATTTTTTGTGATAACGTAGCGTAGGGCTGGGACGATATGGCCTAAAATCAATATTGCAATATATTGAGCAGGTCACCTCCATAACGATAAATGGACAATAATACTAATACACACATACCCCAAAAATAAAGAATGTGTTAGGCCAACATAAATACTTCACGGCCAGTTATATTGATGGTACAATTCCCTTTTTATTACCACATTAAATCACTTTAAAGCATAAATAAATGAAGAAAATGTCCTGGACAGAAAAGTCACCATTAACGTCATTAATACATTCACTTCTGATGTGGTATTTAGAATTTACATCAAAAAGCTCCTGGTTTGTATGTTTACGGTCAATATGCTTTCTGATGTTGCATCTGTTCATAAGAACTTTGCACATAGGACATTTTTCCCAGACATGTCATGTAAAGTGACATTGAGTGCATAAATTCCCAGGTCGTCTTCTGCCCTGAGTGGACATGGCTTGGCACTGGGTGGACACAGCTCTGCACTGGGTGGGAACTGCTTGGTACTGGGCTTTACACTGGGTGGGCACAGGTCTGCACTGGTTCATGCAGCTTTACACTGGGGGGCACGGCCTGGTACTGGGTGTGCATGGCTCAGCACTAGGTGGGCACAGTTTGGGACTTGTAGAACATGGCTTTGACAGAGGTGTTGTGGTTGATTGTTTAGTCTTACACACAATCAAACAAATTGTTTTCAAAGTCTTATTTACGCAGCACCATTGACTGACAGTATATGCTGTGCTAATGGAGTTTTGCCCTGCACCCTAAGCCACATCGGTGAAAAGTGTCTCCTGAAACATGAGAAAATAAATTCCATAAAGTGTGGGGCCATAAAAATAATTGTAGGTCTCTGAAAGGCTTAGTAATGACCGTAACCGGCTTTTGACACAACAGTACAACATAAATTGTACAATATCTAATGATATATATATTTAACGGTATATAATTATATAAATATGATTAAGCCTCAAATGACAGCAAGGTATATAAACCTTGTTGAGTATACTGTTTTAAAAGTTGTAATTTGAGGCTTAATCATACGTGCAGTTTACAAAGTCTGACATTTATATAATTAGTCTGATATTTATATTATTAGTCTGATATTTATATTATTAGTCTGATATTTATATAATTAGTCTGATATTTATATTATTAGTCAGATATTTATACAAACCGGATTCCCAAAAAGTTGGGACACTAAACAAATTGTGAATAAAAACTGAATGCAATAATGTGGAGATGCTAACATCTACTTGTAATATTTTATTCAGAATAGAACACAAATCACAGATCAAAAGTTGAAACTGAGAGAATGTATAATTTTAAGGGAAAAATATGTTGCTTCAAAATT
>BRDA01003516.1:52528-64991 GCA_036984385.1 Crenuchus spilurus
TCTATTACGAATAAAATATTGACATTTGCCATCTCCACATCATTGCATTCAGTTTTTATTCACAATTTGTTTATTGTCTCAACTTTTTTGGAATCCGGTTTGTATATCACACTGCAGACTATTTCTTTTTGAGTTGTTTTCTTAATGCATTTTATTATGCATTATAACAAGAGTGCCATTAGTGTCTGGAAGTTTGGAATGACCTCTCAATTTGACAACAAATGGTAGATGCTAAGGCTTCCAGGAGGAAACCTAAGACAAGAGAGAGAGGGACTGACACAAGCACAGCTATAATAATCATTCCAGTTTAAAAAGCAAATACAGTGTATTCTTATTTTTCAGCAGGGAGATTAGAGACACAATTCAGATAATCACTTATACAGATCAATATGAACAATGCTGTTCAAAGTAGTTTTCTTGAAAGATAGTTTTCTTTAAAAAACACTGGGTGTATTCTTCTGTATGCTGCTGAATGTATAACCCATAATACAGTAATACACAAAGGCAAAGGCTGCATCTATCAGCTGAAACAATATTGGGTTGTTAAGAAGCCTGTTTTGGCAGAGGAGTCAGGTGTCAGCAGGACAAAATTTAAAAGAAAATGTTCACTCTGTTAATCACATTGAAAAAAGTAAACCTCAGACTAAACAAAGAGACTCTGCCACTTGGCACACATGCACATACACTCAAATGGGCATAATGTGGGGGCTAAACATTGGTTACAGCACATTTATAATGAGACCACAACTGCAGGAAGACCACAGCATTGATACTGCTGAGCTCCATCGCTAACGCTGTGTTTACATGGTGAAGGCAGTAGCAGCGGGAACAGGCCTGGCACAGGGAACTTAGGACCACATTGACTTCTCACCTCAGTTCAGCAAAGACAGTTGAGAATGAGTGAGCAAGAACAAACAAAAAGATTGACTTCATTGTAGAGACTTAAACTGAGCAGCTGAAAGTCTATGAAGTCTTTTAGATTTTGATTTTCTTCTGTATTTTTACAAACTTATATTTTAAGATTTCCCCTTTTGTTTTTCAAAAATATTACTTTGCAGAAAAGAAAGAAAGAAAGAAAAAAAGAAAGAAAGAAAAAGATGGAACAAACAACAGAAAAACAAAAAATAAAGACAGAAATAAATAAGAAAATACAGTAAAAGATAAAAAAAGAAAAGACAGAAAGATGGAGTTATGTGTGTAATGGTAAGATGTTACTGTGAATAGGTGTTTTCTGAATAGATAGAGTGTTTCACACCTGTTTGTTGTATGTCTTTCGATGAAACAGACACACCAGCTTTAACATTGTCAGCTTTAACAGTCACCTTCACCAGTGTCAGCTTTAACACTGTCAGTCAGCCTTAACACCGTCAGTTTTAACACTATCAGCTTTAACATTTTCACTTTTAACACTATCAGTTTTAACATTTTCACTTTTAACACTGTCAGCTTTAACATTTTCACTTTTAACACTATCAGCTTTAACATTTTCACTTTTAACACTCTTAGCTTTAACATTGTCAGCTTTAACACTGTCAGCTTTAACACTGTCAGCTTTAACACTATCAGCTTTAGCAATGTCAGCTTTAGCAATGTCAGCTTTAACATTGTCAGCTTTAACATTGTCAGCTTTAACATTTTCACTTTTAACACCGTCAGCTTTAACATTGTCAGCTTTAACATTTTCACCTTTAACACTGTCAGCTTTAACATTGTCAGCTTTAACACTGTCAGCTTAAACACTGTCAATTTTAACATTGTCAGCTTTAACACTGTCAGTTTTAACATTGTCAGCTTTAACATGGTCACTTTTAACATTTTCAGCTTTAATACTATCAGCTTTAAGATGGTCAGTTTTAACACTGTCAGCTTTAACACTGTCAGCTTCAACACTGTCAGCTTTAACTATCAGCTTTAACTATCAGCTTTAACATTGTCAGCTTTAACATTTTCACTTTTAACACCATCAGCTTTAACACTGTCAGCTTTAACATTTTCACTTTTAACACTGTCAGCTTTAACATTTTCACTTTTAACACTGTCAGCTTTAACATTTTCACTTTTAACACCATCACTTTTAACACTGTCAGCTTTAACACTGTCAGCCTTAACATTGTCAGCTCACACCATCACTTTTAACACTGTCAGCTTTAACATTGTCAGCTTTAACATTTTCACTTTTAACACTGTCAGCTTAAACACTATCAACTTTAACATTGTCAGCTTTAACACTGTCACCTTTAATATTGTCAGCTTTAATATTGTCCCTTTTAACATTTTCAGCTTTAATACAATCAGCTTTAAGATTGTCCGTTTTAACACTGTCAGTTTTAACACTGTCAGTTTTAACATTTTCAGCTTTAATACAATCAGCTTTAAGATTGTCAGTTTTAACACTGTCAGTTTTAACACTGTCAGTTTTAACACTGTCAGCTTTAACATTTTCATTTTTACACCGTCACTTTTAACACTGTCAACTTTAACATTTTCATTTTTACACCGTCACTTTTAACACTGTCAGCTTTAACACTGTCAGCCTTAACACCGTCAGCTTTAACACTTTCACTTTTAACACTGTCAGCTTAAACACTATCAAATTTAACATTGTCAGCTTTAACACTGTCACCTTTAACATTGTCAGCTTTAATATTGTCCCTTTTAACATTTTCAGCTTTAATACAATCAGCTTTAAGATTGTCAGTTTTAACACTGTCAGTTTTAACACTGTCAGTTTTAACACTGTCAGTTTTAACACTGCCAGCTTTAACACTGCCAGCTTTAACACTGCCAGCTTTAATATTGTCAGGTTTAACACAGTCACCTTTAACATTGTCACTTTTAACATTTTCAGGTTTAATACAATCAGCTTTAAGATTGTCAGTTTTAACAGTGTCAGTTTTAACACTGTCAGCTTTAACTTTTTCACTTTTAACACTGTCAACTTTAACATTTTCATTTTTACACCATCACTTTTAACACTGTCAGCTTTAACATTTTCACTTTTAACACCATCACTTTTAACACTGTCAGTTTTAACACTGTCAGCCTTAACATTGTCAGCTTTAACATTTTCACTTTTAACACTGTCACCTATAACATTGTCAGCTTTAATATTGTCCCTTTTAACATTTTCAGCTTTAATACAATCAGCTTTAAGATTGTCAGTTTTAACACTGTCAGTTTTAACACTGTCAGTTTTAACACTGCCAGCTTTAACACTGCCAGCTTTAATATTGTCAGGTTTAACACAGTCACCTTTAACATTGTCACTTTAAACATTTTCAGGTTTAATACAATCAGCTTTAAGATTGTCAGTTTTAACAGTGTCAGTTTTAACACGTCAGCTTTAACTTTTTCACTTTTAACACTGTCAATTTTAACATTTTCATTTTTACACCATCACTTTTAACACTGACAGCTTTAACATTGTCAGCTTAAACACTGTCAGCTTTAACACTGTCAGCTTTAACATTGTCACTTTTAACATTTTCTGCTTTAATACTATCAGCTTTAAGATGGTCAGCTTTAACACTGTCAGCTTCAACACTGTCAGCTTTAACTCTATCAGCTTTAACAATGTCAGCTTTAACATTTTCACTTTTAACACCATCAATTTTACCACCGTGAGCTTTAACACTGTCAGCTTTAACATTTTCACTTTTAACACCGTTTGCTTTAATATTGTCAGCTTTAACATTGTCAGCTTTAACATGGACACTTTTAACATTTTCAGCTTTAATACAATCAGCTTTAAGATTGTCAGTTTTAACACTGTCAGTTTTAACACTGTCAGTTTTAACACTGTCAGTTTTAACACTGTCAGTTTTAACATTTTCAGCTTTAATACTATCAGCTTTAAGATGGTCAGCTTTAACACTGTCAGCTTCAACACTGTCAGCTTTAACTCTATCAGCTTTAACAATGTCAGCTTTAACATTTTCACTTTTAACACCATCACTTTTACCACCGTGAGCTTTAACATTGTCAGCTTTAACATGGACACTTTTAACATTTTCAGCTTTAATACAATCAGCTTTAACACTGTCAGTTTTAACACTGTCAGTTTTAACACTGTCAGTTTTAACACTGTCAGCTTTAACACTGTCAGTTTTAACACTGTCAGCTTTAACACTGTCAGCTTTAACACTGTCAGTTTTAACACTGTCAGCTTTAACACCGTCAGCTTTAACACTGTCAGCTTTAACGATATCAGCTTTAACACTGTCAGTTTTAACATTGTCAGCTTTAATACTATCAGCTTTAAGATGGTCAGTTTTAACACTGTCAGCTTCAACACTGTCAGCTTTAACTCTATCAGCTTTAACATTTTCACTTTTAACACCATCAGCTTTAACACTGTCAGCTTTAACATTTTCACTTTTAACACTGTCAGCTTTAACATTTTCACTTTTAACACCATCACTTTTAACAATGTCAGCTTTAACACTGTCAGCCTTAACATTGTCAGCTCACACCATCACTTTTAACACTGTCAGCTTTAACATTGTCAGCTTTAACATTTTCACTTTTAACACTGTCAGCTTTAACACTGTCACCTTTAATATTGTCAGCTTTAATATTGTCCCTTTTAACATTTTCAGCTTTAATACAATCAGCTTTAAGATTGTCAGTTTTAACACTGTCAGTTTTAACACTGTCAGTTTTAACACTGTCAGTTTTAACACTGTCAGCTTTAACATTTTCATTTTTACACCGTCACTTTTAACACTGTCAGCTTTAACATTTTCACTTTTAACACCATCACTTTTAACACTGTCAGCTTTAAGACTGTCAGCTTTAAGACTGTCAGCTTTAACATTGTCAGCTTTAATACAATCAGCTTTAAGATTGTCAGTTTTAACACTGTCAGTTTTAACACTGTCAGTTTTAACACTGTCAGCTTTAACATTTTCATTTTTACACCGTCACTTTTAACACTGTCAGCTTTAACATTTTCACTTTTAACACCATCACTTTTAACACTGTCAGCTTTAAGACTGTCAGCTTTAACACTGTCACCTTTAACATTGTCAGCTTTAATATTGTCCCTTTTAACATTTTCAGCTTTAATACAATCAGCTTTAAGATTGTCAGTTTTAACACTGTCAGTTTTAACACTGTCAGTTTTAACACTGTCAGTTTTAACACTGCCAGCTTTAACACTGCCAGCTTTAACACTGTCAGCTTTAACACCGTCAGCTTTAACACTGTCAGCTTTAACACCGTCAGCTTTAACATTTTCATTTTTACACCATCACTTTTAACACTGTCAGCTTTAACATTTTCACTTTTAACACCATCACTTTTAACACCATCACTTTTAACACTGTCAGCTTTAACACTATCAACTTTAACACTGTCAGCTTTAACACTGTCACCTTTAACATTGTCAGCTTTAATATTGTCCCTTTTAACATTTTCAGCTTTAATACAATCAGCTTTAAGGTTGTCAGTTTTAACACTGTCAGTTTTAACACTGTCAACTTTAACACCGTCAGCTTTAACACTGTCAGCTTTAACTTTTCACTTTTAACACTGTCAACTTTAACATTTTCATTTTTACACCATCACTTTTAACACTGACAGCTTTAACATTGTCAGCTTAAACACTGTCAGCTTAAACACTGTCAATTTTAACATTGTCAGCTTTAACACTGTCAGCTTTAACATTGTCACTTTTAACATTTTCAGCTTTAATACTATCAGCTTTAAGATGGTCAGTTTTAACACTGTCAGCTTCAACACTGTCAGCTTTAACTCTATCAGCTTTAACAATGTCAGCTTTAACATTTTCACTTTTAACACCGTCACTTTTACCACCATGAGCTTTAACACTGTCAGCTTTAACATTTTCACTTTTAACACCGTTTGCTTTAATATTGTCAGCTTTAACATTTTAACTTTTAACACTGTCAACTTTAACATTGTCAGCTTTAACATGGACACTTTTAACATTTTCAGCTTTAATACAATCAGCTTTAAGATTGTCAGTTTTAACACTGTCAGTTTTAACACTGTCAGTTTTAACACTGTCAGCTTTAACACTGTCAGCTTTAACATTTTTAGCTTTAATACTATCAGCTTTAAGATTGTCAGCTTCAACACTGTCAGCTTCAGGACTGTCAGCTTCAAATGGTTAGTTTTAACACTGTCAGCTTGAAGAGTGTCAGCTTTAACATTGTCACTTTTAACATTTTCAGCTTTAACACTGTAATCTTCAACATTTTCAGCTTCAACATTGTCAGCTTTAAAACTGTCAGCTTTTCCACTGCCAGCTTTAATATTGTCAGCTTTTCCACTGTCAGCTTTAACATTGTCACCTTTAATATTGTCAGTTTGGTACTATCAGCTTTAACATTCTCAGCTTTAACATTGTCACCTTTAACATTGTCAGTTTGTTACTATCAGCTTCAACGCTGTCAGTTTTAACATTGCCAGCCCAGCAGCACATCACCATGATGACGTTAAAAGGCATCAATAAAAAACACTGTTAAGGGTATAATGAGTGTCAATTAATCAATTAGCCCTCACACAGCTTAATCAATTTACCACCCTGGAGTTTCTGTCCTTTATTATTAGACAGATTTGGTTTTCTCTGCCATGTTAGTTCAGCAGAAGAACCTGATACATGGCATACCGAATGTTTCTGAATTAGTGAAAGAGCCTGAACACACTCAGCACTAAAAATTCTCTGGAGAAGACAGTTTGGGAAAGCAATAAAAAGTATCCATATGATCTCCTCTCAAATGCAAACAGCATGGTCTTAAATTACTAGTATATGATTTCTTAAAGGAAGATCTTATTTTAAAAAATCAGCAGGCCAAAAGTGAACTTTGCAACATTGTTATGTACCATTTTGATTTCTGTCCAATTTAACTGGAAAATCCTGCTTCCTGAATGGCTCGAGGGAGAACAACAGAGTGAAATCTGTGACTCTCTCAGCAAAATACCACTAGTTTGTCACCTTTTCCCACAAGTGCTCATTACAAAACAATCAATACATAACCCCATGTCCCATGCTTCAGAATGGAGACTGAAAATCTTGACCACAAAATCTTTCAGCTTTTATTTATAAATCTTACAGCCAGCCATACCCTGACTTCCTGAATCCTATGATCTTCTACAAAAGAAAGCATAAGCATAAGCATAAAATAAGCATAAGCATAAGCATAAAATAGCAAATTACACCAACCACTCAATATGTTTTCTTTGTGTCTGGTGTTGGCATCTACGGCAACCCATTTAGTCCAAAAATGACGGCAGCTGTTCTTGAATAGCTCATCAGTGAATGTTCTGGTTCTTTCTCTCTAACACTGTCAGATATGTAAGCTAAATGCCTCCATACTTCATGCAAATGCAAAGAGGAGCATTAATGCTTACCAGTGAGCCAGTCATTCATGTACCGATAGTCCATGCTCAGCCATTCAGGGGATTGTTTTTCAGTGGTAACAGGAAAAAACACCTTCTTACTGTATCTTGAGAAAGACATGCTGTCAAAATGGCCTTTATTATAAAGGCTGATATAACATCGCATCAATTTTACCACCCAAGCACAAAAGTTATAAAGAAAGTTTATAGATTGTGTTATAGTTTAGGAACATAAGTTCACTATAAGTTAGTACACTGAAAACAACAAAACCAGCAATAACTGGGGCGTCCAACCTTAGCTAACCAGACCAAACTCAAGCTTATGTATTGGCTTTTGGTTAATCACAAGTCCCAACAGGCAGGAAGTTAGTTGTACCGAAAGACATTTGCTAGTCTTATCAGAAGCACCCACAGTGATCTGTCACCTTTTTTGACTCAGAAGTCACTTCTAGTATATCAGTGCTCTCACATCTAAAATTTGTAACTCAATTAATTTTAATTTTTTGAACAATTCAATGTTTTTTAAAGACCCCACAGCTTTTCTAAAATGTAAACTTTAAACATACAATGAGATGGCACTTTATCATAAAATCAGAACATAAACTACAAATAGAAAAACTGTACAATCACATGCTAATTTTGTTAACTTTTTAAAAACCACACTCATCTGTGAATTGTGCAACAGCACTAATGGTTCTTCAAATTTGATACAGTTTTTTCCTTCAGGTATGGCTCTTCTAATGACCTCTAGTCAATATTTTTAGACTACCATACTTCTACCGATTAGTGATGGGCATTCTGGTTCTTTTCAGAGAGCCTGCTCTTATGGCTCCCAAAACAGTTCCCATGTTATTTGTTATCCTATATAAATTTTTTTTATTTATTTATGTATTTTTTGCTGTTTAGCTTAATCTATTAATACAATAATGTCAATTCATTAGTGAATGTGGTGAGGATTATGACTGGTGAGGCAACCAACACTGACTTTTGTATGATGACTGAAAGACTTGAGATCACACACGACTGAATCCAATGAGGCAACACTTTACAGGGCACACAAACACACAAAACACCTGACTGCCAACCACCAATAAACTTCCTGTCATCTTCTGCTGCTTTTTACAAATGTCCCACAAACTGCATCAGCTGTTCACAACATGTGCTTGCATTCGTGTAGCTATGGGTATGTAGAAATTTAGAAATAAATAAATGAAGGAATATATAAATAAATAAATGTAGAAATGCAAAAACAGTTCAAATAAATGTTCCTGATATAAATTAAAGTATGTCCTTTTTCAGGACAACATGTGTTTATTAATTTATTTATTTGTCTATACAACTACAGTATTTATGTGTGTACTGTATTCACTTACTGCATTTATTCATTCATCATTTATATGTGCATTTATTTATATACTGTATGTATACTGTATGTCCTTTTTCGTCCTCCATATACAGAGTTGTCTTTTTGCAGCTTCTCATTCTCTCTTTCTGTGTGTGTGAGAGCCAGAGCCAGCTCTGATCATTCACATTGTTCCGAATCATCACTACTACCAATAGGTAGATATCACACAATCACACTGTGTTAAGTTCAATGCCTTCTTCAAGAAGATATAGTGACTTAAATGTGCTCTACCAAATGGTTGATAATCAGCCATCAATACAATTAATCAGATCAAATCTGAATTAGCTTTTAAAGCAATGGAACAAACACTACTCACCATGATTGTCATTTTCAGTGCCGCACATCCGTGCTGTCTCTGGGGGATGAGACTGTTTGTGTGGACGTCTCTTAGACATGCCCGAGGGTTGCTTAATTAACCGAGCACTACTGGAGGTGTCCATGCCTGTATGGGTGCACACACACACACACACACTCATCATTATACAGGTTAATAAATATACAACATGATGAGATGTATCCATCCTCAATGAACAGTTTCCAGTCAAACAGACGGGTGTATCCTTGTTGTATACATGATAACAAAAGATACTGGAGCATAATCACATAGAAGCATAGAAAACACATATAGTCCTCAGAGGTTGTCCCAGTTTATCACTCTGGGAGAAATGATCAATCTCTGTATTTCCACTCAAATGACTTTTTAGACCAGTCATTGTACAAAAATGAATGAAAATGATCCCTCTCATGTTTTTCTTACCAAGACATAATTAACCTAAAACAGCTTATATCAGAATATTATGACCATCACAGATGCAATGTAACATGGTGATCCCTGCCTCTGTCCTGTTCATTATAAAGGTTAACTGGTCCACTGTGGAGCGTCAACTGCTCTGTATCACTTGCCAAATCATTGTTCCACAGAATGGGAGGCACTCGGTGTACTACAAGTACATTCTCGATACATCTTCACTACAGCGGCTCTAGGACATCCCATTAAGTTTCTAGAGTTTCTACCACCCTTTACCTGGTACCCTCATCATGCCCTTTTAGACATCAGTCACATTACATCTTTGTATGACTTTGTAATTTTTACAAAGATGTAAATCATATTCCTTGTCTAATAGTCATCTATTACATTTAGTCCAGATATGCAGAAGCAAACAGACCCTAATATGTATAAACAACTGATCCCTCTTTTAACCATAATTAGCATTTCACACTAAATTGACACTGTTAACTGATCAACACTGGAAATGGGCTCCTCAGTTCTCACATTAAAACTTTCAAATGAGCTCAATCATCATATTTGCATGATTATCTTCACTGTAAACATACATATGTGAAAAACAAATTAGCATATTAGTCAGTATGTCTTATTTTTAAAGTAACTGGACAGTGCTGGACACTGGTCCTTAGCTCATCACCCTAGGTATAAAACCCAATACCGATAAAGTCTAGTGCCTTTATTTCTTTATCAGTGAGCTTGGATCTGCATTTACATTCATAAACCAATCCGAACGTCATTTTGATCCATGACCATCAATCTGTCCCAGAAATGAGCAGCGTATGGCAACAAACACAGCCTGACAAAGACTAATTAAAACAAACAAGATTGATTATCGCAGGATCATGCTTTCCTATTAAGCTATATTAATGCTGTTCCAGTTCCTCATTACATTCAGCTCTGCAGGTCATTATTTTAATCTTTTTTAGGCTTAAAGCAACACTAACTGATTTTTACATTCACTTTACTGTGCACAAGCATTTCCTCAAGAGCATGGACAAATACTGTTACTCCATCACCAACCAAACTAATTAGAAGTTGTTCAGCTGTTTAAAAAAAAGGCATTAATGAAAACACTGTGAAGACATGATCTGTTTAATCATTATCAGTCAAATCTTTAACATCTGCCTCTTGGCTTATATTATAAATGTGCTGCAGGGTTTGTTTTTAGGACTGAAATGATTATTCGAGTAACTTGAATAAACTGATTACAAAAAATGTTTGAGGAAAAGAACGTCACCAAAGTCCATCTACAGTGAGGAAAATAAGTATTTGAACACCGTGCGAGTAGGTATTTTTTTGCAAGTTCTCCCACTTAGAAATCATGGAGGGGTCTCACATGTCCACTGAGAGACATAATCTAAAAGAAAAAATCCAGAAATCACAATGTATGATTTTTTTATAATTTATTTGTGTGTTACTGCTGCAAAAAAGTTTTTAAAAAACTTGTGAAAATCAATGTTAATATTTGGTACAGTAGCCTTTAATAGGTCAAACATTTCCTGTAGTTTTTCACCAGGTTTGCACACACTGCAGCAGGGATTGTGGCCCATTCCTCCACACAGATCTTCTCCAGATCAGCCAGGTTTCTGGGCTGTCACTGAGAAACACGGAGTTTGAGCTCCCTCCAAAGATTTTCTATAGGGTTTAGGTCTGGAGACTAGCTAGGCCACTCCAGAACCTTGATATGCTTCTTACGGAGGCACTTCTTGGTTATCCTGGCTGTGTGCTTTGGGTCATTGTCATGTTGGAAGACCCAGCCACGATGGGCACGTGTCTTTATGCAGCTATCGACCTCAAAAAGGTGCTTGTAATTTAGAATAATAAGTGGAGTGGAGGTGGACTTTTTAGAGGCGAACTAATAGGTCTTTGAGGGCCAGAATGTTTGCTGATTGGCAGGTGTTCAAATACTTATTTGCAGCAGTAACACAGAAATAAATTATTAAAAAATCATACATTGTGATTTCCAGATTTTTTCTTTTAGATTATGTCTCTCACAGTGGACATGCACCTAAGATAAAAATTTCAGACCCCTCCATGATTTCTAAGTGGGAGAACTTGCAAATTTGCAGGGTGTTCAAATACATATTTTCCTCACTGTATTTTAAATATCTCTGCTATTGTATCAATCCCGCTTTGTAGACTACTGTGCAGTTCCAGTATCATTGTTTTACATAGACTGTTATAACTGACATTTCAAAGATTTAAGGCGGCGTGATTTATTTTGCTCTCTGTGGTGGAAAATGAAGACACCAGTGTGCATAAAATTTGAAAATATCTAAAGTGTAGGACTTTTTTACGCTGCATAAGGCGAACACTGTAAAACTGAAAAGTGAAACTGAAAACCTCTCATTAACTGCACTTCTTCTTCATTCAGGTGCTGCAGCACTGATGAATGTATTTTTACAATATACAGTATTTGTAATTATTTGTAGCCTGTGTGATGCAAAGGTTGCTCTCTCCTGAGTACTAAATGTCACAGCTGGTTCTTGTCAATAGTCTCTTTAAAAGCTCACCTCAGACTTCACATCAATGCAAAGAATTGCTACTGATTACCTTACTGCCTTACCGAGCATTCTTGAATCTGATCTGTTATTTCATGTATGACCTATTTTGTTTTTGACCTTGACAGCGTTTTTGCCTAGTAGACTCTGATATTGGATTATCTTGCCATGTTTGACCTTTGCCTTTTGACCTCAATATAGCTATATGTTTGTTCGTTGGTTGATATCAGTAATATTACTTGAATTATATATATATACAAACCGGATTCCAAAAAAGACCAGTTTCTCAAGTTTAGAAATAGGAATGCTTTCCCATTCATGTCTAATACAGGCCTCTAACTGTTCAATCGTCTTGGGCCTTCTTTGTTAGAACCTGAACATAGTTCTCTGCATTAATGGTGCCTT
>BRDA01003518.1:3776-26540 GCA_036984385.1 Crenuchus spilurus
CGGATGGACTACTGGGGACACTTATCGATCATTACGTCACACACCAAACCCAAGAGTACACTACCCGAGTTACTCATTGGTATCTCCAATTCCCATCGACCAACGACTAGCCTAGTATTTGTCGGTGTCGTTGGTATCCCACATCGACATCCTAACTTTGTCATCCTAACACATTAACCTCTATGGTTACTCATTGAGCCCATCACATGAGAACCCAAACCACACACTGCATTACTAGCTATTCACAGGGGTCATCAGGTAGGCACCTCCCCTTGTCAGTGTTTTGCTGAATTGAGCCCACAACACCTCCAGAAGGCTCAACAGTGAAGGCTGGTGTCCCAGACCCACCCCCCTCCAAGCTAGCTCAACAGACCTTCCTTACCCTTAACAAACGTAAATCCACACTGGCCTCCCTGGTGACTAAGGCTGTACCAAGCCCCACTGGCACCGTTAATACATGCTCAGTGCCACCAGTTCCATGTGATCTTTACATGCTACATCAGCAACCACCAAAACAGCTCCTCTACAGTGCATTTTCCCAACTAATCTGTGTTCTCCTCATCCACAACCACTGACTAGACCTTTCAGCTGTTTCTGATAACTCCTTCACAGCTGCCCTTAGTTTCCGGCCCCTGATGCCGAACTGCAAAAGCAGGGATGTAGTAGACTTGGCTACAAATCCCCTAACACCAGTTAAAATATTGTTTGTATTTTTTCTGTACGTTCAGACAACATATTACACGCTTAAGAAAATAGAAGGGATGTTATTTGTTATATACACGCCCCCTCAAAAGTTTGGGGTCATTTTCCATTTCATGCTTTAAACATCTTTTTGTGTGAGTAATACATTGTACATTATGACAAATGTACCTTTACAGTATTCACCCAGTTATTTGTCACAGTAAACTCTAAAAACATTACAAATGTGATCAAATGTTCAACAGGAAGAACCAGCATCTGAGCTTCCTGAAAATGATTTGAAAAAGAAATGTAAGTTACATACGTTTTATATTTATTTTGACAGGCAATGTCACTTTAAAAACTCTGTTACCCAAACTATAGACTGAACTTAATTCATTAAAAAATCAATGTCAAATCATTTAAATGTTCTTAATGACCTCATGCTATTAGCATTGATGTTTGTGTATTTACTAATTCTATACTAAAAATACAGGTCATTCCTGTGGTCCTAAACCAGTTCTTATATTCCCAGAATCTAAATTCCCAGGGTCTTTGTCCCCAGTGTCTTATGTCCCCATTGTCATTTGCTTCCAGGTTAATATGTATCCTATTTTCACATTGTCCTATGTAGCCAAGGTCATATGTTACTGTAGTATTATGTGAAAAAGTTCATTTATGTTCATAATTCAAAAAAGTAAACTGTTGTATATTTTATATTCATTACACGTAAAGTGACATTTTAAGGATGTGAATAGTTTGAATAGTAATTTACTCCAAATGAAATATTCTAATAATTTGAATTTTCTGAGTTTTCATGTTGTGCACCACCTGGTGGTCAATATTTGCAAATGCAACAAAACACGTGGTAAACAAAAATGGCAGATGGATCTTTTTATATCCGAATGAAAGGAGGAATAAGGAGGGTTTTTTTTTTTTAGATTTGTGAAAGAACAGTTTTAAAAGGGCTTGAAATATGTCCATGTAATGAATATAAAATATATGACAGTTTACCTTTTTGAATTAAATTATAAAACTAATTTTCTTGAGATGCTAGTACTTTCTTAGATTTGATATTGAAAAAAGGTATTTTAAAACTAAGTTACCCCAATATTTAGCTTAGATGTAACGTTATAGTAGTAGCATTAAAGGTCACTGCTATGTACAGTCTTGACTTTTGTCTTATCTTGCTGGCATTGTAGTTCCTACTGGATTCTTTTGCTAGCCCTGAGGTCAGGATCAGTATACCTCAAACACGCCAAGGTATGTCCTCTGGTTTACTCTACAGCAAACTGGCTAGTTCAGATGAGTGTGTACAAAACACACAGCACTCGAGCGAATCCAGTCCGTCCTTTACCTCTGACCAGTTTGACCAGTTTAACTGAGCTTTTGGGCTACAATAAAGGACAGCTTCTCCGCTGCTATAACCATGGGCCTCAGTAGCCTTGGCTATGCTAAGGGCACAGGACAAAAGCCCTTGTACTGAACTCTATTCTTGGCTGACTTTATGCTAAAGTGTCAGCTGAGAATGTCCACACTGTTCAGGGCTATATATAAACAACTTGGCAGGACACAGAATGGACACGGGTGGCCTATTATCCAGTCATGTGACAGATGTGGACTTTAACTCTTCTTACAATATTCATGCATTACTTCAGTTGTAATGCTGTATAGCATCCCGTTGTAAACTGTATGGGTTCTATAGGAGACCTATACTTCATAAGGGAAGCTTAATGTACATTTGATTTTTTTCTAATTGTATTAAACGTTCCAGTGCCAGCCTTTATATCATATGACATATTCCAGTCATAATTTCAGTGAAACAGTGGTTGCTCTGGTAAGCTGAGCTCAATAAGTTCATTACCTGGTAAAGCAGATATTAAACTGTATATGAGCAATGCTATAACTTGTACTATTTTAGATCAATATGTAGTGTACAATATGTTCACTGTTTTCTGTATCACTGCGTTCTGTGAATGAGGGGATGGACATATATTAATAGTACAGTGACGTACTAAAGAACAACTGGGCCAATCAGGACAGGACTCAGGAATATGTTCACAAAATACTTCCATTTTATTTTATACTAGTGCATCCCCAAAAATGAGAATGTGATGGAAAAAGTTGTAAAGACTCCTATATTGTATAGTCATTACATGATATATTTCAAGCAGCTTTGGTTTTAATGTTAGAAAAGTCATTTACAAACTCTAAATATATATATATTTTTTTTAATAGATTCTGAATTTTTCATTTTCATGAGCTGTAAGTCATATGATCTACATTAAAACAGGATTGGAATATGTCATTTTATGTGTAGTGAATATAAAATGACATTTTACCTTTTTGAATGAAATAATGAAAAAAAAGAACTTTTTCACAATATTCAACTTTTGTGAGATGCACTAGCATTATAGACCGTGAGATCTTAATACAATTATACTCAGCTCTGGAACACTTGAGACTAGACTAGACTCAAGACTAGTCTCCAAACCTGAATGCCACTGAACAGAGTTCTATCTTCCCAGGATCCCATGTTCCCAGAGTTCTATGTTCCAATGGATCTATCTTTCCAGGATACTACATTGCCAGAATTTTATCTTAACAGGATCATATGTTCCCAGGGTTCTAAATTTCCAGGATCCTACATTCCCAGTGTTATATCTTCCCATGATCCTATATTCCCAGGGTTCTATCTTCCCAGGATCTTATGTTCTCAGGGTTCTACTTTCCCAGGATCGTATGTTCCCAGGGTACCTTGGTACCCAGGGAGCAGTTAGTGGTTAGGTACCTTGCTCAGAAGCATTTTAGTCGCATCTTGTCTGGGGATCGAGACCTAACCACCAGGCCACGGTATATATATTATATCATTTAATTTAGTACACAAAGCTATAAATAGCAAAACAAGATATTATTGACTATTTCCACAGCTGTATATACATATAATTGTGCTTATATATTAGTATATAAGGCTTCACTAAGTCTAAAGAACAGACCAGACAAATCACAATATAGGAAAGGCCAGAACGGACCAATCAGAGCGCAACACTCGAACTCGCGAAGAACAAACGGACCAATCACAATAGGCACGCGGAGATCCCGTCGTGTCTCGCGAGCCGCGTTCTTTAGAAGAGCATTAAGCGCATATAAAATCGGCCATTTCGACCGAGAGCGGCCGAACCAGCAGCGAGTGGAGCGGGTAGCGCAGGCCGGGCAAGAGCACGTCCACGTCGGGGGAACAGTCAGCCAACCAGCCGCATCATGAGTGAGACCGCCGTCTCGTTCGCCAAGGACTTCTTGGCCGGAGGAATCGCCGCTGCCATCTCCAAGACAGCTGTGGCTCCCATCGAGAGAGTGAAGCTGCTCCTCCAGGTAACAACCCAATGTCGGCAGCCGCATTTTTCCCATACTTTGCCGACGTTTAGCTAAGAATGCTAATATAACCGCTCTTCAATCATCACTATTTTAATGTTTACAAATTAATCTTTAATACATCTTTCTCACACGAGGCATGTCCAGCACGCAGCTCATTAACAAATTAAAAAAAACAAGCCATTAACACATTAAGTTCATTTATGCATATAAATCTGTATGTACTTTTTATTTCTTGCATTAAAGCATTTCAGCTAGCTAGCAGCGATAAAAAAGTCTAAGAAGTTAACAGGCTAGCTAATAAACAGTTTAAATGTAAATACAACGAAACATCCATGTATTATTTTAAATTTTAAGTCAAATGTGCTATAAATAGCTTTTATTACGACCTCTCCGGCTCTTGTTAGCCTAACAATGCCCTCCAACGTTAGCTGTGCTAGCTATGCTAGTCATTGACATGACATTGGAGCCCTTTAGCTTAGCTTAGCTTATTAACATTATCACTAACATTAGCCCACATTAGGGTCTGTTTACATCTTATGAACGTTATTTTCCCACCCTACAACCCATCTCGGTACTCACTCTGTTGATTTTTTATAAAAAAAATCAATATCTGTAAGCTGGAGTGGTTATGTAATGGATGTACATCTTGTACTATAAGAGAATGGGAGCAATCATTGTGCATAGAGAGCTGAGATGAGCTCTTAGTTCAGGGTTTAACTCATAAAAATGTTTTCTATGCAATGTCGTGGTAAGGGGAGACTTAGAACAGGCCTAGATAACTCCAGCCATACAGGGTGAGGAGGAAGGTGAGGTGGCTTTCTTTATCCACAAGGTCATGGAGATCAAGTGTACTTGTTTGTTAGGTTTTTAAAATGAGTTTTAAGGGATTAGAATGTGATGAGATACTGTAGAACTGATCTGTCCTGGAATTTTGAATAGCCCTGTAAATTCAGGTGTATATTTGATTTTTTTTTTTTTTTTTAAATAACTATCCATCTTAACTTGAATGAATTTAAAATTAAAATGAATTAACTTTGTTTTAGCTTTTGAGTTTACAGGACTAAAATGTGAATCTAAACATTATTATTATTATTATTATTATTATTATTATTATTAATAATTTTTTTTTCCTTTCCTGAATTGTTTTAAGTCTAATCAATACTCCATGAAAGATAAGCTTCAGTGTCATTACATTTTAGTCCATTAAGCTAATCAGATAAACCCAGTAAACTTTTATTTAATTCATTTTAAGAAAGCTTTTTATGGTTAAAAAAATAAATAAAATAAAGCAAAAGAAACTCATTTAATTAACATACTGATGATGAAACTCAACAATGCATCAAATGATGGACTTTATAGGGTTAACCCCATAAAGTCAGGTGTATCATATTTGATACATGGTTGAGTTTAAGACGATCAGTTGGAATGAAATTAATTTTCTTGCATCATTTATTAATATACAAATGTATATTTAAATTAATTGAATAAATGTTTATTGGGATTTTTTATTAGTTTAACACGAGTGATGAGACAGTCTTTATTGTGCCTGTATTCCAATTAAGACTGTAAAGCCAAATGTATCATAATTGATGCACAGTATTGTAAATTCTTACAATATTACTATGTAAATATTTCTTAAAATGAATTGAAGAAAAATCTAATGTATAAAATTGGATATCTCTTTTGCCCCTAGTGGATTATCTGTGCAGTGCATGCACCAAAAGGTTGACTGGATTTTTAAGTTTCATGTTTGTCAGACATGTGTATTTATATAGAATGTGGGACTAAATTGATCTAAATGAACTTTAACAATTTCCTCTGGCTTGATGTCTGCAGGTCCAACATGCCAGCAAGCAAATCACAGCTGACAAGCAGTATAAAGGCATCATAGACTGCGTAGTCAGAATCCCCAAGGAGCAGGGCTTCCTGTCCTTCTGGAGAGGCAACTTGGCCAATGTCATCAGGTACTTCCCTACCCAGGCCCTCAACTTTGCCTTCAAGGACAAGTACAAGAAGATCTTCCTTGATGGAGTGGACAAGCGCACACAGTTCTGGAGGTATTTTGCTGGTAACCTTGCATCTGGTGGTGCTGCTGGTGCCACCTCGCTCTGCTTTGTTTATCCTCTCGACTTCGCCCGAACCCGTCTAGCTGCTGATGTTGGCAAAGCCGGGCAGGAGAGAGAATTCACCGGTCTTGGTAACTGCCTGGTGAAGATTTTCAGGTCAGATGGGCTGAGGGGACTGTACCAGGGCTTCAACGTGTCTGTGCAGGGCATTATCATCTATAGAGCGGCCTACTTTGGCATCTACGACACTGCTAAAGGTGAGTTTGAAGTGGGTTCAGCAGGGCTGTGCATTGGTGACTTTTTATCCTTTTGATCCTATTAACCTGCTCCTTTAGGAAGTCTATAGGGTCTTAGAGTGTCACTGCAGGTGAGGTGAAGGAAGTAACTTGGACTTGCAGAGCTAATTATTTCTCCTTACCTTCACTGAAGTCTAGCATGAGGTCCAGTACTTGGAGAAGCATACTGCTGTAGTTCTCTTATTTATCTGGTTCATAGTGATGCCTGCTAACATTTACATTGAACATCCCATAACCAAGGTAGCAGTAATAGTAGTTTAGTTAAATGTAATAACATCTTGTATTATAAAAGAGAAAAGGCATTCTTAAATTTAAAACTGATTGTGTGTTGGACAAAAGGCTTTTGTAATGTAAACAACCTTATTTTATTGTGCAGGTATGCTGCCCGATCCCAAGAACACCCACATTGTTGTGAGCTGGATGATCGCTCAGACTGTGACTGCTGTTGCCGGTCTCGCTTCTTACCCATTCGACACAGTCCGTCGTCGTATGATGATGCAGTCTGGCCGCAAAGGAGGTAAGTCTTTCAATGTTTTTACACCCTGAGGACAAAACTATCAACAAAGTACCTGTTGTTCAAATCAGCTACATAGTGATGCCCTGTCCAGAGTAGATTCCCTTTATTTGTGTTAATTTTACAACAAACAGAGCTTATGTGCTGCAAATCTTGATCGTAACAGAGCTGGAGTGCCAAAAAGTAATGTGAAAGAAGTTTATTTCAAAATGTAAACTAGCATAGTTCTTCAGTACATGTAAAGTTTTGAGTAAATTGCTATTCAAACAGTATCAACATTAAAACCAAAGGCTTGATGTCACTATGTGCAGTGACTATAAAATCACAGTAAACTTTTTTTGAATCAACGTATGAGCACAACCTTCATTTGTAGATGCACTAGTATATTCTTCTGTTTATTTTTAATAGATTCAGATTTTTCACTTGCCAGCAGCATTTGCAGTGCCATCCTAATCCCACCCAATCAGTGCTTAAACAGTATTGCTTTATCTTATGGAAAGGGATGACCTGAATTGTGTACAAAATGATCAACCTGCACTCACCCGAGTGACTAACTTCCTGCCTTTTTGTTTACAGCTGACATCATGTACTCTGGTACCATTGACTGCTGGAGGAAGATTTCGAGGGATGAGGGCGGCAAGGCCTTCTTCAAGGGCGCCTGGTCCAATGTTCTCAGAGGCATGGGTGGTGCCTTTGTGCTAGTCCTGTATGACGAACTGAAGAAAGTCATCTAAGCTATAAACCTGTATTTTTTTTCTTTTTTTTCCTTTTTGTTTTTTTTTAAATAACATACACCTTCAAACAAAAAAAGAGAAAAATGGAAAAAAGCTGAGGTTGTTAAAATATGTAACATAATGTATTATTATTATTATTATTATTACTATTATTATTTGGCTGGACTCTTCTGCCTTATTTGTGGGGCCCAACTAGTAGCACACCACTAGTTACTAATGGAGAGATGGTATATATTTAAAAATGTGTGCGCGCAATTCTCTTCTTTTTGATTTTCCCCACCTCTCACCATCATTCCTGTTCAAGTTAAAAACCCAGAACGTGTTCAAACTGTTCTGCCGTCAGTCTGTTTTTAACCATGACTTGAATAAATTCTACCTACTGAACAAACCTACATGGCTTTTGTGACCTGCAGAGATTTATTTTTCATTCCTCCCTGATTGGAAGCATGAAAAATCAGACACTTGAAGGAATAATTAGTGCATCTCGGAGTTCATTGAAAATTCATATCTGTTCAAAATGTAATTCAAAAAGATAAGTGATTTTTACATTCATTACACATGAGATGTTTAAAACTTTTTTTCATTTTAATGTTGGTACTGTTTGAATAGTAATTTACTCTTAATTCCAAATCTAATTTTGGAATTCTGATTTTCATGACGTAAGCAAAAATTGATCAACTTTAAAACAAAGGTGTGAAATGTCACTTTGAAATTAATATAAAATCAAAGTTTAACTTTGAATAATGGACTTCTTGCCACACTTTTATTTGATTCTGTAAAACTGATTTGTAGAAATAATTATATGCAGTTAAATGACAAGGGACTTTTTTAAATCAGTCAAGCTTCACGCATGTGCGCTTGACTTTGGTGTAAAGTTTTACTTTTTTTTTTTTTTTTTTTCCCCATGCAAAAAAAAAAACAGTTCACAATCTGTTGTAGGCTAGAACTTTTAGAATATTTTCTGGAAAGGGATTAAGCCTAGTCCTGGACTACAAAATCTGAAAATATTCAGTATAGTCCAGGATTATGCTTAAACCTTATCTGAAACAAACCACTGGAATTAGGGTGTTGCGTCATTTGTAAACATTTTTTGGTTTTAAATTAAGCTAATTTATGGAATGTTTGGATTTTTTATATATATATATATATATATATATATATATGTGTGTGTGTGTGTGTGTAGACTTAACATCTATTATAGGGAATTGCATAGTGGGCTCTAGAAAAAGGATTTCCACTACACAAGCTGTAATGGTTTCAATATGTGGCCAATAACTTCAGATTTATCCATTTATCAGCAAATTATATTGACCTCTAGATCATGCATCTCTACTTGAAACACTACATCTACAGTGTTAAGCTCACTTTCTTTAGAATTCTTGATTTTCATTGAAGCCATTTTGCAATTGACAGCTACTCGGTGAAATATGCTGAAATTGTCAAATTGGTGGAGTTCCCCTTTGAGATTGGACCATGTAATCTGTATATGTAGTGTCCTTCAAGGTCAAAAACCCATGTTTAGTCCTACAGTGGTCAAAAATTTTAAGAGAACTCTAGAACCTTTTTAAAAGCTTTCTTCAATGAAACCACTAGAATAAAGAGTACAGTTCATCAAAAGCTCATCCAGTTACTTCAGAAGCCAAATCCTACTACATCAATGGCTGACTGCCCAGTCCATGTGACTTAACAAGGTCAGAGGGAGTTGTCCAGTAGTACAGTCATGTTGGCTGTATTCCTTTAGTTTTGGAAGCCTGTTGTAGTAAAACTACACGTTTCTTTTAAGCAACAGAGCACCAGATGTATTGTCTTCTATTCCTTCTATACACTCACTGGCCACTTTTTTAGTTAGAAATAGCTTGTATCTACACTCCTTGTCCATTTTCTCTCCACTCAGCATATAGGTTCACACTTTCACACCTACTCTATTTATTTGAATTTGCACAGTACAGGTAAGCCAGTGACAACAAGGGTGACTTTTAAAGGCACAGGAACAGCCTGATATGATAGGGTCCTGTTATACTTAATAAGAATTTCTGCTTTCATGTTCATTTCTTTACACCAGTGTCCACTGGCCTCACTCGGTGGTTTCCTGTTGCATGCTGTCCATTGAAGGATAATCAAATGCCTGAAGTGGATTACGCTCAAATTAACACTGCTATATTTACTCCTCCTTATCTCCTGCTTAGGCCCAATGACAAACTCGTCTGGAGTACTCGCTGTAGTCTTCACTCACTCGCTTGTAACTGGTGTTAATGCTTTCAGCTACAGCTCAGTGTCCTCACCTCAGTCTTTGTATCTCGTATTTTACATCAGACTGTGTATGGGTGGGGAATTACCAGAGCATTAATTAGACTGCAAGTAGTGATTCTTCATCATCATTATTAAGACTTATTGAAAGGACCATCTCATTTTCAGTCAGTTTTGCAGTACATTTGGAAATCAAGCTCCTAGAGTCTGGAGGAAGAGTGTCTGAAATCCAGTGTGAAGTTTCTGTGAATGTTTGTAGTGCTCATGTCACCTGCAGGTGTTGGAACACTGTTTTATCAAGTCCAAAATCAACACAGCTGAGATTTTAGAGCACTTCATGCTTCCATCTGCTGACAAGCTTTATGGAGATGCCCATTTCCTTTTCCAGCAGCTGCCTACAATGTTACCACTACTGACTATCATATTACTGTGCTTGTTTGGCCAACTCATGAGCTATAAGCCATACTGATCAGCATTAAAACTTTTATCTTTTTGTGTTAAATTTTGAACAAAAAAAGTGTTCACAATATCCTTATTCTTTGGTGTACGGCTGTATTAAGTCCCTAGGTATGCACTAAATAGGTCATAAAATAATCACTTCTGCACATAAATAATGAATTGCATGTCTAGGAAAGAGTCATTTGGGATTTGTTCATGTGTGCACCGAGCTGTATATATGAAGCCCTATTTGAATGTAGAACCCATATTTTTATGTCTTACGTTGTGCACTATACAGAGAGACGTATTGGAAATGTATCCTCAGGCTGCTCACTGTTCTAATGGATGTTCTGCTAATGGTGAAACTGTTTTGACGCACTATTTAGAGCCGTAGTGAGAAGCCGTGATCAGGGTCACATCTAGATAAGATCACATGCACTAAAAGCTTCCAAACAGGGTTCTTGGAGCAAGGCAATTTTTCGTTACATTTTAAAAGGATAATTTCCTAAAGAACCTCTTGTGTAATAGAGATGTGGGAGAGTGAAGAATATTTAATTCTCAGCACTGTGTGGTGGTGGCGTGTTAGTGTGTGCTGTGTGGATCAGAGGGAGTAGCTCATCTGTTGCTGCACAGTTTGTATAGGTCATTGTGGTCACAGTTACTCACATAACGATTAGGGTCAGGACTGGGATTAGGGTTAGATTTAGGATTAAGCTACTGGGTTTTTTTGGGGTTAGGATTAGGTTTAGGATTAGTTTACTGAGGTTAGGATTAGGGTCAGGATTAGGCTACTGGGGTTAAGATTAGGGTTGAGTTTAGGATTAGGTTAGTGGGGTTAAATTTAGGGTCAGTTTAATGATTAGGACTAGGTATAGGATTAATTTGCTGAGGTTAAGATTAGGGTTTGGTTTTAGGTTACTGGGATATAGGTTAGGATCAAGGTACTGAGTTTAGATTTAGGATTAGTGTTAGTATAGTTAGGGTTAGTGTTAGGCTTTAGTTTATGTACTGAGGCTAATGTTATATTTAGTGGTGATTGTCATTAGGTTTAGGATTAGGTTATTGAGGAAAATATCAGGGTTAGATTTAGAATTAGGCCACTGAGGTTAGGGTTAGGTTTAAGATGAGTTTACTGGGGTTAATTTTAGGGTCAGGTTTAGGATTAGTTTACTGAGGTTAAGATTAGTATCAGGATTAGGCTGCTAAGGTTAAGATTAAGATCAGGTTTAGGATTAGGTTACTGGGGTTCAATTTAGGGTGTTTAATGATTAGGACTAGGTTTAGAATTAGGCTACTGAGGTTAAGATTAGGGTTTGGTTTCAGATTAGGTTACTGGGATGTAGGTTAGGATCAAGGTACTGAGTTTAGTTTTAGTATTTAGTTTATGTACTGAGGCTAAGGTTAGGTTTAGTGGTGATTCTCACTACATATAGTAAAACAAACATGTGTGTGTAAGTAGAGATGAACTGTGTGTGGTTTATAGACAGCGGGTACTGACATGTTGGCATGTTACTGCACCAATATTTAGGTGGTGAGAGATACCAGAGATGCCTCTGCCTCTGGACCCAAGAGTGTGAAAGACACATGATCTCAGCCTCAGCCGGACTCCTCACACACACACACACACACCCAAGTACGTCATACTGAGTTCTTCATTCACAACTTTTTCCATTTCCTCCTTCCTACACCAGTATTAAAGGGACCAAATCCTAAAAAGTGATTTTTTTCACAAATAAAAGAGTTAGAATGTGAACCAGTCTGTCAAATGACCTGTTTTTGTGATGTTACAAGAACCACTATATTTACTTCCATCTGCTTGTACAACACCATGTCAAAAATAATTAGAATATGCTGAAAAAGGTGATTGTTGTTCATAATGGAATTCAAATAGATAATCAGTCATATTTTATCTTCATTGTATGTAAAGTGACTTATTTTTAAGTATTTTTTGTTGTTTAATGTTGATCAGTATAACAGTCTGTTTAATCCCCAGACACTGGGAAATGGTCATATACGCATGAATTGTCTTTGTGGTACATAAAACCACACAAGTAGACCTCATGGCCCCTTTAAATCTCATAATTTTTGTCAAAATGTTTGCCCAAATTTTTTCTCTCTAACTTTTTTTAAAATTACCATAAAAAGCTGTTTATCACATTATCACGTCCTAAATCTGGTTCAGAATTACCACCTTAATATAGCAACTACAGTGTTCAAATTTATGATAATTACATTCTGATCAGATTCTGTTCCGCAATAAGAGTGAAATAGTTATGGAGGCAGTTCATGCTGCATTTAGATAAAAGAAATCATAAGTTACACTTATGTGGCGCCTTTCACATACCCAAGGCTGCTTTACAAATGGGAGACGGATTAGAGAGAATGAAAGTACTTTCAGAATAAAAAGGTCTTTAGCTTTTAAAAGATGAAAAGAGAGGAACAGAAGAAGGTAAGGAGTTCCAGGAAGCATCACTAAAAGACCTGCCACCCATAGAGGAGAGTCTGAACCTAGAAATGACCAGATAACCAGAATGGGATGACCTCATTTTGTGTGATGGGTTATAAGGATGTAAGAGCAGAGAGAGAAGTGGGTGCAGGACCATACGAGGCTTCAAAGGTCAACAGCAGGACTCTATAATGGATGTGCTCTGTAACTGGTAACCAGTGAATGGCTAGAATGGTCAGAAGAATCTGGAGTCTTGAAGATACTGGAGAGGACAGAAAATGTAAGCCATAGAACAGAATTACAGATGTCCTAGGTGTAATGAAGGTTTGCACCTTAGGGCAGCCGCGGGTGGGTGGTTAAGGATCTGGTCTTGTGTCTGAAGTATGCTTGAGCAAGGCACCTAATCCCCAACTGCTCACCAGGCACCATGCATAAGGCTGCTCACCATTTTGGGCATGTTTTCACAGTGTAGTGTGTTCACTAGTGTGTGTGCTTCATTGCACGGATGGTTTAAATGCGGAGGTCAAATTTGTTTTATGTCAGACATTGGTATGGAGATTTTTGGGGACCTGGCAACCCTGCTTAATGCAGCTCTGCTCCCCACCATCTATGTAAATCCACCCTTTGGTAAGTAATCCTGCAAAGTGCGAACAACGCAAATGATTTCTGTTTAACAAACAATTAAACATAAATGTAATAAAACGATACAGTGCAAAAGTTTTCATCCTTCACCAAAAACGACTCTGATTCAATGCAATTCCTAAAACTTTATCCGGAAATGACGTGCTTATGCGCATGCGTGGTACAAATCGGGCAGGGTGAACGGATTGGGTAGTGAGACACCTGTTCTCGGGGTTCTTGGTTTTGAACCGTCACTTTAAACTAACGTTTTTAGATTGTTTTAAGTGTTATCATTTGAAAAACTAAAGATTTGAAAAACTATTACAATCAGATTTGTACAGGTCTCAGCCCGGACGCTCTGGCCACTCAAATCTGATTTTGAACTGCCCTTCACCTCACTCGCAATGGGACAAAGATGGACCCAAATCCAGAGTGACAAAAGTGGATCAAAAAGTGTGGCTAAGGTTGCCAGGTCCCGAAAAAAATCTCCAGCCCATTGTCCGACAGAAAGCAGCCCTATACAAGTTTAAAACTAACCTAAAATGTAATCTAATCTAGAGTCGTTTGAGGAGGCTATAACTCTTAAATATTATTTTAATCTTATTTTTTCATTAATTTTCTACATAATGTTTGTTATATATTACTACATAATTAGAAATATTTCACCTGATACATTTACTGATAAAATGTAAATGATTAAATATCTATAATAAAAAATATTTTTATAATTTTTATAGTCATGGCATATTAGATTAAAGAAAATATAATTAAAATGTGTTTCAGATATATTTTGCTTCCATTGTTGATGTCCCGGATGTGGCGAAAGGTGTTGACTGAATTCCTGCTCTTGTCTCCCTCAATGTGATCTATGTAGAATATTCTGATTAGTGATCAGTGAAAGAGTAAACAAGTGGACCGTTTCAGATATACCTTCTGATTGGTTTATAGAAGGGCGTGCGTCTGACGTTAACGTGTTGTCACTTCCGGTGGTAATTTAACTCAGCGGGAAGTTTTCCCGATTGAATGAGCTTACATTTCTTTCAAACGGACTTTTCTCTTGTTCAGACAAAATTTTAGTTAAACGTTTGGTCTCATCCTAGTTTCATGTACTGCATTTTTTTCCAAATCTTTTTCTTCTTTATTTTTTAATGAGTCTTCCTGTAATTGGTCCAAAAGTCTGAACCATCTAAATAAGTTTTTTCAACATTGCAAACAAACCGACATGTGGGTCAATTTATCTATATCTGATATTTATTTATAGAGCAAAACTTAAATCAGGCATGTCCAAAGTCCGGCCCGGGGACCATTTGTTACCATTTTTTGAACGGCCTGTCTGTCCATAGACTTATATACATAGACGCTGCACTGATTCCAAAATAACATGACAGAGATGCTGCACGCTGGTGGTGCGTGGAGTTTTTCGAACCATTTTACAGTCAAAGCGGGATCACATGGGATTAACTTTCACAGGTAAGACTGATGAATTAATTTTGATCGTATTTGGCCATTCAAACATTTTGTAAACGAAATTATTTTTTGTGCCTAAAAGTTTTCCTAGTGCACATTTGAATGTGTGAATGAACGCACTAGCTTAAATAATGGCAGGTCCCCAAAAATCTCCAGCCCGATGTCTAACATAAACCCTCAGTTGTTTACTGCATTTTAACTCCTTATGGACACCACAGTCATAGCACCAAAAAAACACTTATAGCACAGACATTTTGAGCATACAATTGTGGTGTTAAAACCATAAGGAGTTGAAAGACAATGAAAAATGAGGATGAAGAGCATTTGGGTAGACTTGCTGGTAGATGACTGACTAATGGGATCTGAATATATAGATTTAAATAGAGAAAATGGGATGTTTAAATGCAAAGAAAAGCAATTATGGAGGTATGTTCTTCTTACATTATATTTACTACTACTAATAAAAATAATAATGGTAACAATAATATGTGTGATTGGACGCTTTAGATTTTAGACTGGTGTCAGGTTGTATATGGTGCTTTATGTGTGACATCGGTCTGGAGATTTTTGGGGACCTGGCCACCCCGCTGTTGATTAACTTACGTATGCTGCCGACTGTGGATGTAAATTCACCCTTAAGTAAGTAAACCTGCAAAGTGCAAAAAACGCAAATAATTTCATTTTAACAAAACAAACACTACTTTAATAAAATGGTCAAACGCAAAAGTTTTCACCTTTCACCAAAAACGACTCTCGTAAAACTATCCGGCAATGAAGTGCAAATGCGCATGCGTATTCCAAATCGGGTTTACTGTTCCAATCGGGTAGTGACGGTGACAATGCGAATTGAATCAAGAATCGTTTTTGGTGAAAGATGAAAACTTTTGCGCTTTACCATTTTATTAAAGTAATGTTTAATAGTTTGATAAAAAGAAATACTGTGGGTTTTATCGCACTTTGCAGGATCACTTACTAAAGGGTGAATTTGCATCCACCGTGGGCAGCCAGCATTTTTTTTTTTTACTTTTTTACTTTTAACTCCTGCCTACGAGGAATTTTACAATTACAAATAAATAAACAAACAATACTGTTATTAAGCAAGTTGTAAAAAACGAGGTTCCTAATTTGAAGATTGGTGTCGCTATCACGTAAAAACAATCTAAAACGCTCCACACACACACACCCCCCCTTAACATAAAACGTTAATGACGTTACATCTATATTACTGTTCCTGAGCTGGGTTCACCTGCAGGCTCCAAAGAAACTACAAATTGACAGCGAATGCAGAAGATTTCAGGCACTGGGAAAATGCATGTTTTCACTGAGTTCAGTGTGTATCTTTAATTCGTCAAGAAACAGGTGCTGTAATGGAGTATAATGTTAAGAGACATTATGAAATGAAACATCACTCTTTCAGGTCAGACACTGGTGTTGAACGAAAACAGAAGGTGAAACAACTAGCAGCTAGCGTATCAGGTCAACAAAAAGTTTTTTGTGCTAAGTGCAAGAAAATGCTACAAGAGATAGCTCAACTCATAACCTAGTACAGAAAGTTCAGGGTTGCAAGGTTCGCAGCTTTTGTGAACCAAAAAACAAAAAGTACATTTTCAGAGCTGGTGGAGTGATGGTTGGAAAGTGGATGAGAGCAACCTCCGCACTAAGTTGTAAACGAAAATCAGACTGAAACATCTCAGAAAGGTTACTGATGTTCAGAGAATCTTGTAGCTGTAATGCAACAACAAGGAATACTTTTGGTTTCTTTAATCATAATGGACAAGTCTGTTATAATATACATCATTGTAAGAATTTTATTAATATTTCATGAAAGCTTTGTCATTCACATCACATGTTGTACTTGAGGTGGAACAAAATTGTGCTCCCAGTTTTACCCCAAGGATCAAAGGTATAGAAAAACAAAAATAAGTAAAGAACCTGAGTAAATGTAAATATAAATATGGTGAGTGCAACGTGAACATGGACAAAGTGATCAAACATGGTTAAGGTGACCGGTGTGAAGCTATTTCTCAGTCTGGTGGTTTTACACTTGATGCTCCTCAACCTCTTGTCTGAGGGTAGCAGGACAAAAAGTGTGTGTGCTGTGTGAGTAGGGTCCTTCATGATGCTAGTGGACCTCTTCCACTACATTAAGGTTTTTTGATGACCACAAATGACAAAAAAGCCTTAATATAGCATCGACAGTATACAAATGAGTCATAATTGTATTTGATCAGAGTGTATTTATTTATTGATCAAATCAGATTCTTGATGGTATAAAAGTATGCTAATTTTCAAGAAAAAACATTTAGATTTGTCATAATTCTAAATGAAACACTTGAATTTTGAACTTTAGTATAACATTAAATAACATATGATAACAAATATGTGACTTAAAAAACTCAAATACTTAGTCCCAAACAAAATGAGGAAAAAAATATTAAAAATAGAAATTTCACAATTATTTCTTTAATATAGCAATTACAGAATACACATTTAAATTTATTCCTCAATAAAAAACCATATTGCAATTGGATGAAGACATTAATAATAACAATTAATAATGATTAATAATAATAATAATTAATAATAAAAAAAAAATTTGGTTTTATTTCATTTGATTGGAAAATTTAAGTGTATTGTGTTGTTACTTGACTGTTATGAAAATCAATCTGGATATATTCCAAAATAATTGATGCATAAAAGCACAAAAAATGAACAAACACTTCATGGTGATGTACTTACAAATTTAAGGGTTTACACCAATGAACCAGAACATTATGGGTCAGGTCAGGATTAAGCCTAGTCCTGGATAACAGCACTTTGAATGGAGATTTTCCATTGATGAAGATGGAGTTTAATCCTTGTCTGGGAAACTAAACCTAAGACTGATATGCTAATATGCTGCTGTTTCTCTCAGTGCCACCAATACAACTCAAGTCATGGCTTCTACAAGACCTCTTAAGGTGTGCTGTGGTATCTGGCACCAAGGCATTATCCAGCACATCCCACATCCCATAGATGATCAGATTGAGATCTGGGGAATTTGGAGGTCACTGTTTGTAAGTACTGACAACTTTTGACCCTCACAAGCCTTGCTGTTTCAAAATGCTCTGGTTATTTGACCACCATGATTTGGCCCTTTTCAGAGTCTCTCATACCTTCACTCCACTCAACACATCCATTACAAGAACCAAATGTTCTCTTACCTTCTTATTCACTTACTTTCTTCCAGCTCCATTTGTACTGATATTTGACAGTCATCTCAACCACATAACATCCACCTGTAGATGATCTGCACCAGAAATCTCAGCACACATTAGCTTTTAGAGAGAGAAGTGAGGAGACACTAAGCCAGTTTATGATGATGGAGATGATTAGAAGTGGGGCATTTAACCAGGACATCAGGGTAACAGCCCTATTGTTCTAGAGGAAATGACCAGAAGCATTTATACAGTGTTTTCAGAAAGAAGAAGCATTTATACAGTGCAGTCCCATCTATGCACTGGAACCACACAGGAATAGCACCACCTGTTGTCCACCAACACTCAAGGTCTCCCATCCAAGCACTATCCAGACCCAGACCTGTTTAGCTTCATTGGATTTATGTGTTATGCTGGTGTATCAATATCACCTCTGTTTCAAGATAATCAGCTTTATTCACTTCATCTGGTCGTAATGTTTTGGCTCATCAGTGTATAGAAAAACATATTTGGTGACCAAATCTAATAACTTCTGATAGTTTTTTGAGTGAAGCATGCTCATCAACTGTTCTCTCTGATGTTTTTCAGTATATATTGTGTATGTATGTAATAGTATATGTGTATATAGTGTAGTTACACACAGGCTGAATTGTTGGTAATCTGATGCAGTTTCTTTGTCCCTCTCTTTAAAACGCTGTCAATATCAACGCAGTGAGAAGCAGAAGCACAGGTGTGATGGTCACGTTAGGGTCAGAACCAGAGTCCGCTCCAACTGAGTTGGGGGAAAAAAAATAGGTCAGAGGCTACAAATGGATCTTAACTGAAAGTAGCATTTTAGCCAGCGTACAGGCTAGGTCTGTTTACTCAGTCCAGTGATGATCAAATTTGCAGTTTATTTTTAAATACAAATACACTGCTGGCCATTCAACACCAATGAGGTTATGAGATGACAGAGTGATATTGATGAGATTGTTCATAATATTAGAAGTACAGCTAGTCTGCCTTAAAGAATACACACTAATCAGTATATCAGTGAGTAAAGTGGAAAATTGGCTAAATATGATTTTTGAGTGAACCATTCGTCCACAGACGGTATTCCTCACCTCTGGTCAGAGTTTCTGATTTGACATCTAACCAGTAAACACTTTGATCTTTGGCTACAGTTGCCCTGAAAAGAAAAAAAAAGCATTCAGATAATTACAGTATTTATATATACAGTGGGTCCAGAAAGTATTCATACCCCTTGAACTTTCACATTTTGTCACCTCACAACCACAAACGTAAATGTATTTTATTGAGATTTTAAATGATAGACCAACACAATGTACCACATAATTGTGAAGTGGAATGAAAATGATACATGGTTTTAAACATTTTAATCAAATAAAAATCTTAAAAGTGTGAAGTCAATAAGTATTCAACCCCTGTACTCTGATACAGTGAAGAGTGGCAAGAAGAAAACTATTGTTGAAAGAAAGACATAAGAAGTGCTGTTTACAAGCTTACATGGCTTCTGGCAAACTGTAAACAGCACTTCTGTTTTTTTTTTTCAACAATAGTTTTCTTCTTGCCACTCTTTCATAAAGGCCAGATTTGTGGAGTGCAGGCTTATAGTTGCCCTGTGTACAGATTCTCCCACCTGAGCTGTGGATTTCTGCAGCTCCTCCAGAGTGACCATGTGCCTCTTGGCTGCGTCTCTGACCAGTGCTCTCCTTTCTGGATCTGTCAGTTTAGGTGAACGGCCATGTCTTGGTAGGTTTGCAGTTCAATTCAATAGTGTTCTCTAACAAACCACTGAGGCCTTCACAGAACAGGTGTATTTACACTGAGACTAAATTACACACAGATAGACTCTATAGCTGGACTAATTAAGTGACTTCTGAAGGTAATTGACTGCACTGAATTTTGTTTAGAGATATATGAGAATACAGGGGTTGAATACTTATTGACTTCACACTTTTAAGATTTTTATTTGATTAAAATGTTTAAAACCATGTATCATTTTCATTCCACTTCACAATTATGTGGTACGTTGTGTTGGTCTATCATTTAAAATCTCAATAAAATACATTACCGTTTGAGGTTGTGAGGTGACAAAATGTGAAAAAAGTTCAAGGGGTATGAATACTTTCTGGACCCACTGTATATTAATTTACACAGTCATCGTTATGACCACGCCTGGTTTGAAATGTACTCGGTCCGGGACGTCATAAATGCTATGTGACCAGGTTTGCTACTTGTATAAATAGGTGAGCATACTAGTCAGTTGTAGCAGAGTGTAAAACCATCATCATAGGCAAAGGACGTGATGTGACTGATGTCCAAAAGGGCTGATAATAGGGTACTGGGTGAAGGGTGGTAGCATCTAAGAAACCACTAACATTGCATCTTCTAGAGCCGTTGTAGTGAAGGTGTACTGAGAATGGACTTCTCATAAATTTAGTGCTTCCCAACAGCATAACAGTGGTGCCCAATGGGCCATTGATGCCAGAGGGGAACGCTGACTCCAGCAAGTGGTACAGAGCAACTAACGCACCACAGTGAACCAGTTAAGCTCTATAATGAACACAGGAATAATGGGGAAAGTGTCAGTGATCACCATTAAAGGAACACTTATGTGTGGGTCTGCATTGCAGATGCATGTTAATGGTCATAATGTTCTGATATAACTGTGAAGTACTTGGTATTATACTGACATTTTATTTGATGGCACGTTCTTCTGTTTGAACCAAAGACTCAAAAACTTTGGCTCTGATGTCAGCATGTGCCGGTTAGATAATAAATAAATTCTTTTGCTTTTAATGAAAATCAAAAGTCAATACATTAAAGGGTTAACTAGTTTAAGCTCCAGTGGTGGAAATCTGGCCTTAAGTGGTAATTAAAGCATTTTTTGGTTTGAAATTCTTCTAAAATTTGTGCCCAGTGAATATATGCCGCAACAGAAGTGTAATTTTCTCCCTAATGTGGGAGTAGCCAATTAACCCATCCCATCCACTAGGGGGCTCTCTCCATCACTTTGCACTGTCCCTGACTCTAGGAGGGTGAAGACATGCACACGCCTCCTCCGCTGCGTGTGATGCGACCACTGCCTCGTTTCAAATTACTGCTGATACACTGTCACTGGGGAGCCAATGTGCTTGGAGGAAAGTGCAGGATTCCCAGCTCTGAATGGACCAATCAGTAGACACCTGAGCCAGCAGACATTGCAGTGTGTGAGTGATAGAGAGAGAGAGCGCCATCTACCTGCCCAGAGAGAGCACTGCCAATTTTTACTCTCTTGGGTCCGGCTGTTGATGGCAAACAGCATGACAGGGATTCGAACTCACGATCCTCTGGTCATAGTGTCAGGGTCTCGAGCCACTTGAGGCCCAAAAGTGTGAAGTTTTAGATAAAAACTGCTTTATGTTTTTTGAGAGGAGATACTGACTGGAAATAGATGTTGCTGGGGGTTGACGGGGGGGTCCAGGTGTAAACAGTGAGGTTGGTCTTCAGGTTGGTGTTGATGTGAGTGACGGCACCTTCATTGTTTCCTGAGCACTGAAAGAAAAAGATACATGAAGCCGTTAGGAAACAGACATGACCACTAAAACTGACTTTACTGTGAAAGACAATGATGGGTGACCTTTTTTAAAAGCCTGATTCTGATTTTAAAGGAATTCTCTAATATCTGTATTAGGACTTGACTGATATATTTTTTCATTGCCAATACTGATACTGAGTCTTAGTAATCAAGTACACTGATAACCAAGCTATCATAAATATATATTTTACATGTATGTTTACAGAACACATTAAAATTAAAATATGTTCATGTTAGGACATTATGAGAATAAAGAGGCTTGAACACAGAAGAATGTTTGATTCGATTTTTTTCAACATATTTCTACCAATCAGATTCAATCAGAAGCCAGTCCAGGACATTGGGCTGTACTAAAGAAGTGTGTAAGTGTGTTTTTTTTTTTTTTTTAGTTTTATACATTTTTTGCATCAGATTTAAGCACAGATAACAAAAAATACTTTATCTGTAGTAATCGCAAATGAGCCAAAACATTATGACCAACATATGTAACATGCTGTCGGCCCTCAAACAGCTCTGACCCACCAAGGGTCATCTTACAGATGGTCAGATTGAGATCTGTGAATGTGAAGGTCATTTTTAGTAGGGTCCGATCACTCAATACCCCACGATTCTTGTAGAGATGCTCTGACAGTTATCTGACCATAACAATTTGGTTTGTGTAAAAGTATGTGACCGTTTCCTCATCCAACAGGTCCTCTGATGTTGTCCGACTAATGTTGTCGTAAGGCAGCTTCACAGAGTTCCAGTAATTAAAAAAAACCTGGTGAGCAAGCCAATGACAACAGGGGCTAGACTCCCTCAGAGCTGAAGGAAGAAACCTTGGGAGGAAGTAGACTCACATGGAGTAGTGGGGGGGGGGCATCCTCCTCTGGTCAACTACTTATAAGTTATTGGTAGACAGTAGTCGTACCATCCTGTGAGGCTGTTGCTATGTTCAGGTGTACTGATATAGTGATAGTAATGATGGTACAAATCATACAAGTAATGATGATGGCTAATATTAGTAATAGTAATACCATCAATCAGTGTGTATATAAACTGCAGTGTAGTGAGTAATGGATGGTAGGCAGCTAATCTGGAGCAGGTTGTAGTGTTTGACTGTTGA
>BRDA01003520.1:274-14591 GCA_036984385.1 Crenuchus spilurus
AGGGAGGCTTGTAGTTGGTGATGGTCTGGATGCCCTGCCACATGCGCCGCGTGTCAGCAGTGTCCTGAAAGTGGTTGTGGATCTTTTCTGCGTAGCAGAAAACAAACAGTCTTTTGACACAACAGTACAACATAGGTTGTACAATAAGTCGCACAGTATCTAACATAATGCTCATCTACAATGCTGAACATGTCATAGCTGTATATAACTATATAAATATCAGAATAATTATATATCAGACTAATAATATAAATATCAGACTAATGATATAAATATCAGTCTAATTATATATCAGACTAATGATATAAATATCAGACTAATTATATAAATATCAGACTTTGTAAACTGCACATATGATTAAGCCTCAATTTTTTAAAAGTTTATTCATTTGAGGCTTAATCATATTTATATAATTATATACATCATTAGATATTGTACAATTTATGTTGTACTGTTGTGTCAAAAGCCGGTTACTGTCATTACTAAGCCTTTCTGAGACCTACAATTATTTTTATGGCCCCACACTTTATAGAATTTATTTTCTCATGTTTCAGGATACACTATTCACCGATGTGGCTTAGGGTGCAGGACACAACTCCATTACTGAGCCATGCACACCCAGTACCAAGCCGTGCCCACCCAGTGTTAAGCTGCATGCACCCAGTGCAGATCTGTGCCCACCCAGTGTAAAGCCCAGTACCAAGCAGTGTCCACCCAGTGCCAAGCCATGTCCACTCAGGGCAGAAGACGACCTGGGAATTTATGCACTCAAAAGAAGAGTTCATGTGAGATCTGTTGTCCGGGAAAAATGTCCTATGTGCAAAGTTCTTATGAACAGATGCAACATCAGAAAGCATATTGACCATAAACATACAATCCAGGAGCTTTCTGATGTAAATTCTAAATACCACCTCTACCATCTACAAACCGGATTCCAAAAGTTGGGACACTAAACAAATTGTGAATAAAAACTGAATGCAATGATGTGGAGGTGTCAACATCTAATATTTTATTCAGAATAGAACACAAATCACAGCTCAAAAGTTTAAACTGAGAGAATGTATCATTTTAAGGGAAAAATGTTGTTTCAAAATTTCATGACGTCAACAAATCCCAAAAAAGTTGGGACAAGGCCATTTTTACCACTGTGTGGCATCCCCCCTTCTTACAACACTCAACAGATGTCTCAAGTTTAGAAATAGGAATTGCCTCCCATTTATGTCTAATACAGGCCTCTAACTGTTAAATCGTCTGGGGCCTTCTTTTTCACACCTTCCTTTTTATGATGCGCCAAATGTTCTCAATAGGTGAAAGATCTGGACTGCAGGCTGGCCATTTCAGTACCTGGATCCTTCTCCTATGTAGCCATGATGTTGTGATTGCTGCAGAATGTGGTCTGGCATTATCTTGTTGAAAAATGCAGGGTCTTCCCTGAAAGAGATGACGTCTAGATGGGATCATATGTTGTTCTAGAACCTGAACATAGTTCTCTGCATTAATGGTGCCTTTCCAGACATGCAAGCTGCCCATGCCACAAGCACTCATGCAACCCCATACCATCAGTGATGCAGGCTTCTGAATGGAGCGTTGATAACAACTTGGGTTATCCTTGTCCTCTCTGGTCCGGATGACATGGCGTCCCAGTGTTCCATAAAGAACTTCAAATCGTGACTCATCTGACCACAGAACAGTCTTCCATTTTGCCACACTCCATTTTAAAAGACCCCTGGCCCAGTGCAAACGTCTGAGCTTGTGGAGCTTGCTTAGAAATGGCTTCCTCTTTGCACTGTAGAGTTTCAGCTGGCAACGGCGGATGGCACAGTGGATTGTGTTCACTGACAATGCATTCTGGAAGTATTCCTGAGCCCATTCGGTTATTTCCTTGACAATGGCATTCCTGTTTGAGGTGCAGTGACGTTTAAGGGCCCGGAGATCACGAGCATCCAGTAGAGTTTTACGGCCTTGACCCTTACGCACAGCAATTGTTCCAGATTCTCTGAATCTTTTGATGATGTTATGCACGGTTGATGATGATAACTTAAAAGTCTTTGCTATTTTATGGTGGGTAACACCATTCTGGTATTGCTGCACTATCTTTCTGCGCAACAATGGTGGAATTGGTGAGATTACCATCTTGGCTTCAGAGAGACACTGACACTCTGAGAAGCTCTTTTTATACCCAATCATGTTGTCAGTTGACCTAATTAGTGTTAATTGGTCTTCCAGCTGTTCGTTATATGCTCAATTTCCTTTTTCCAGCCACTTATTGCTACTTGTCCCAACGTTTTTGGGATTTGTTGACACTGTGAAATTTTGAATCAACACATTTCTCCTTTAAAATGTTACATTTACTCAGATTAAACTTTTGATCTGTCATCTATGTTCTATTACGAATAAAATATTGACATTTGCCATCACGTCCATTTATCGTAATCGAGGTGAACTGCTCAATATATCGCAATATTGATTTTAGGCCATATTGTCCCAGCCCTATTATTCCCATATTGTCAGTGAAACCAATCCTGTCCTCCTCCCTCTGATATGCCGTTATCCAGATAACGTGTGTGTACATTTGAAAATGCGTGTGCAGCAGTCAGAGGTGAGTAGCCTATCGGATAAACAGTGGATGTAGCCACAGGAAAAAAAAACGATTGACAACTTTTTCAGAAAGAATATTAAGTTAAGGCCTTTTTGTGAAAAGATGTTCTCTGCACAGAAGAGGATCAAATCAGACACTAGAGTATCACTTCATTTAGACACTTTTAGTAATTTTTTAATTCTGTTGGATGTGTAGCTCATGAACTCTGCCTACCCTATTGCTCTTAAAATGTCTCCTGTAGTTGTTAGATTTCGTCAGCTCCTGTGTTGTTTCTGTTTTTTACCTTCTAGGGTTTGCTCTGTTGTAATCTTGGAAGCCTATTTCTCTGACAGTTTCGCAAGCGTACAATTTTGAAATTGCCAGAAGGGTAAACACTGTGCCCATGCTTTTGTGGAGCTGTGATCCTCAGAGTGTGACTGTGTTGGTCTGTTAGCTGTGCCACATTTGGTTGATTTTGTGTTGTTTTCTTGGTATTTTCAGTGTCTTAATGTCTAGTGTTTTAGCTGACTGGTACATCCTGTAGTTCTTGGTCATGTAACAAAACAGTAATGTTAATGTATGTTGGAATTCCTAGTAAAGCTCATTTCATAGTGATTTTAGCATATAGACATTATGCTAAGTTGCATATTAAATCCAAACATTCTGCTAAACCTGTCATGAACCCTGCTATCAGAGGTAGTACTGCTGGCTTAGTTCCATTCGTAGATGAGTTCTGAGAAATGGCGCCAAATAGAAATGATTATATGATGGTGTGGCCTTGGCATTGCCCTTTTGATTGATTGGGCAGTTGAGCTATTTAAACAGTCATATTTTCTTATTGTGTGTTTCACTCATCACAGTTTGATCTTTTAATGAAACAACGATGAAATGATTTTTGATCAAATTTTAAAATTATGTTTGATAATCCAGATACATGTTTTCCTTTTTGGGTAAAATCATAACTTTTGGTTTGTCCATATCTTGCAGCCCTATTTCTAACCTAGGTGTAGTCTTGTCTTGTTTTTATCATTAATATTTAAAGCAAAATCTGATCACAGGTCAACATTGTTTGAAGGTTTGTTTATAGGCTGTCAGGCTTTGCTGGCTGGACAGTGCTTTAAAATGCCGGGTTTTAGGTCTGGCCTTGTGTGTGGCTTGGCACTTGGCCAGGCCAAGGATCAAGACTGGCCTCCGCCAGCTGTACCAATACAGCTGCACCTGTCTGTGCCAGTCTCACGCATGCCAGTCTTGTGGGCACTTATTGAAAGTCAGTTGGGGAAAAAAAGTAGGCATAAGTTATAAACTCTGGATTGGATGAAGCCATGGTGATGGATAACTCTGCTGTGGTTGACCTTATGAACCAAATGCAGTTAACCTTCTGATTTATGATTTAATGAAGTTAAAGTTAAATGAATACTGATGAATATGCTTACAGCGTTGCAAAATTGTTCTTTTCGCCCTTGAATTTTGTTTTATATGCTAGTCTGATCATTCACAGGATATGTTTTTCAGTAATAAAGATCATAAAGCCATTATGTGCTCATTATTGACATACATAAATTGCTACTGTTTAATTACTGGAAATGAATGTCTGTTTGATACTGGTGATTTCCGAGCACTAGTTTCTCTCATTTTGACATTCTTGTAATGCACTTTGGTGCTCTATGAAGTGCAAGCCAGTATTGTAATGCAGGTGTGCATATTTGGCTGTATGCAAACACCTCGTCCTCTTCCTCCTATGATCCATGTTTCTATGCTACGCGTAGTTCTGCTCTCTGTTGCTACGAGGCACATGTTAGATGGATGTTTCACACAGCCTTGGAATGGACTGCTTTTCCACCAATGGTGTCTCTCAAAAGGCACACCATGTGACTTGGCTGCCATTTGTCTTTTGGTTGGCCTCAAGGTGGGGAGTAATACTCCTAGCAGCTGCTGCAAGCATTTCCGCTAGAGTCCTCTCTCCTCTCACTGACACACCACAGACAGGCCCAGCATGCCCCTGCAGCACCATGCTCCTCTGCAAAACATTTTCTGGCCGGCATTTGCTTTTGTTCATGTCGTTATTCGGGTAGCTGTTCATGTTCTTACATACCCATATGTGCATGCACTCCAGGACTTGATTGGGAGAAAAATTATATACCTGTATACCTGCTGAATTAAGCTCTGGAATTCTTGTGTAGTTTTGCCTGAAAAACTTTAGTGTGCTTTATAGTTCTGCTTTGCCATCGTGTGTAAATATATGCTTTTTTGTAAAGGTTACCTGGAGTGACAATTGCAAAAAAGTGTGTACACTCTCTACAATGTTTCTGTGATGCACTCAGTCATTCTGACGAGTTGTAGTACAATATAAGAAGTGATTTTTGGGTCAGTTAAGCTTCATTAGTCATTGCAGAGTAAAAACCAAGCAATTGTGTGATGTGGTAAAGTAAGAGGAACCTGCAGGAGGCATGATGGATCATATAAATGGATGGATTGATTGATTGTATCAGCTGACCTTATTGCTCTAGACTCTCACTTTTGGCTGTCCATACTGTAATATAAAAATGGAATATGTGTGTGAGTGGTTGCTTGTGCTTTAAGGTCAGTGCCATCATGTGCCATGTGGCAGAGGTGCCTGGCTTCCAGTAGTAGGTTCGGCAGAGCTTGCAGATGGGGACAGCTATGAGCGGTATGTGTCTAATGCATGTGGCTTTGCACATGGCCTCCATTCACAGGGACATTGACTGCATTTCTTTAAGAATCATTAGACTCTGCTTCAGCTTCCTTGTGCTGTGACACAGGAATGAAAGTTGGTCTGTAGGACTGAGGCAACCACACATTAACACTTTCAAGAATATGGTTGAGTCACTCATGATTATTTTATGATGGCATAATGAAGTGTTTCTCATGTAGCTATGGCATAGTCACATGTGCTTTTAGGATGCAATAATGGCATAACCAAAAGTCCGACCTAATTAAAACTTATATTTATGATGTAACTAGCATAATCTATTTTATAAAGCAATAATGGCAGAAAACAAAAGTGTATTCAAGACTCAATTATGATGTAACAATGGAATAATCAGGAGTCATATTTATGAAGTAAACATGAGTTAGTTATTTCAATAATTGGATAATCAGTGGTTTGATCTAATCATGTTTGTTTGATATAACAATGGTATATTCAGATATTTTATGATGTAATAATGGCATAATCAAGAGTTTAATCCAATAGAGACATTTAGCAGTGGTATCGGGTTAGTTATAGCTCTGGTTGTGTTCAGTCAGATTGTGCTAACTTTACATGTTGGGGGTGGATTGACAGCAGCAAACTGGATATTCCATTGTTTTTGAAGGACCAGTGATGGAAAATTCTGCCAGAGACAGCGTTTTTGCCGACCACAGTGGTAAGCGAAACGTTCCAGGGCGATAAATGCTTGTAGGAAAACCACTCAAACAACAAACTCCCATCTTAAATGAAAGCACACCAGTAGAAACACTATGCCAAAACACCTTTAGCAAAAAAATAGTGCATTATAGGTTGTATAGGTGTAGGATGGACACCATCTACATTTTGTCTTCCAGTAGTACAGTCATTTTAATCCTCTTTTTTGCTGTAACCACCAACATGTAAATATGTGGTATTAGGCATGCACTTTGAGCTTTGAGGACCTTATTCATTCAAAAGAAAGAACTTTTAATTACTCAGGATAGTTACACATTGTTAGAATTCTGTTTTAATTTTCACAGTTTTGCAGTAGATGTAGTTTGTGTGTTCCTTTGAATGTAGACTTGTGTTTGAGGAGTCTGTGAGTTAGTCATGGTTTTAAAAGAACTAACAGGTGTCTTGAACCCTTTCTGGTTTTGTAATTCTTAAAACTCTGTATTAAGACAGCCACAGAGCAGCTTTCCTCCTTAGACCTGGAAGTGCTTTGGCAGGGGTCGTATCCATGACTCTACAGCCAACAAATACACTTTGCTCCGTCAGTCATGCAGTAAAGGAATCTGGTCGTCAGGCAGATGGAGCGAGACATACAGACTGGCTGACCCACAGGCTGGTGACAGAATCGGAGAGAGAGTTGGAGTGTGTCAGAAAATATCCTAGAAACAGCTGTTTTGGAAGCTTTATTTGGACCCCACCCACCTAAATAGTCCTTCAGGCTCATTGGCTGGCGCAAGCTTGCTCTACCACTTGACATTACAACACGCTGGGCTGATAAAAGTTTCTCACTGCCATGATGCTTTTTCTCCGTCCCCCTACTGCCCTCATTGATTTATAGACTTCCCCATTGCTCTCAATAAATTATTGGTCAGATTCTCTTTTTCAGCAGTCAAATTCTGCATGTTCAAAGGGTGGGCAGTTTATAATCTCTGGTTGCAAACTTATCATTTAGAGCTGTTGCTGTCACATAACAGGAAGTGGAGCAGTTTGGGCTTCCTTGGTTTCCTGTCTGTGTGAGAATTGGTTTGAGTGAAGGTGCTGTCTTCTTTTTATATATATATATATATATATATATATATATATATATGTATGTATGTATGTATGTATGTATGTATGTATGTATGTATGTATGTATGTATGTATGTATGTATGTATGTATGTATATATGTATGTATGTATATATGTGTGTATGTATATATATGTGTATGTATATATATGTGTATGTATATATATGTGTATGTATATGTATGTATATGTATATGTATGTATATGTATGTATATGTATGTATATGTATGTATATATGTATATGTATGTATATATGTATATGTATGTATATATATATATATGTATGTATATATGTATATGTATGTATATATGTATATGTATGTATATATGTATATGTATGTATATATGTATATGTATGTATATATATATGTGTATGTGTATATATATATATATATATATATGTATATGTGTGTATATATATATATATATATATATGTATATGTGTGTATATATATATATATATATATATGTATATGTGTGTATATATATATATATATATATATATATGTGTGTGTATGTAGTGTGTGTGTGTGTGTGGTGGTTATTGTATGTATGTGGTGGTTATTATTATTATTATTATTATAATAACTGCACGTCCTCCTGATGAGAGTTCTGTGTTGGTTTGTGTGTGCATACATGTGCTTGCATACATGTGCTTATGTATTAGACAAATTTTAAGAAATTTGTACAACCCTCTTCTTCAGAAGGCCTGTGAAATGCCAACTATGGTATCTGATAAAGCCCGACCGATATGGATTTTGGGGTGGCTGATATGATACCGATAATAAAGAGGAATAAAATGCCGATGACAATATATCTGCCAATATTTTTTTTACAATTATTATTCATACATATATATATATATATATATATATATATATATATACACATACATACACATATAAATGGAAATGAAGATTTAACATATAACTTATTTCAAATACTTTTATTGTCAAAAGTAAAAGTGCTTGATTTGAACGTAATAATAATGTAACAAAAATTACAAATATTTTAACATATATTGAAGACCTGTTTAGAACAAACAACTGCACATTTTACAACCTTTTAGAAAAATACATAAAATAAAAACATTTGTCAATCTTTTACATATGCATGAAAAGAAAACATTCAGGGAACAGTAATGTGCAATAATTTAAAAAAAGGTCAATAATAAATAAAGGCCAATGATTTAATGAAGGTCAAATACTGCTCTATATCTGTTAGTCAGGACAAGCAGCATACAAGTTACTGGTAAGTAAGTGGTAAAATATCGAGCTGTTTTGTTATCTCTGTCCGCACAACAAAGTATGAGAAAAAAATCTCTAGCACAGCACCTGCGTGTTACCATGGATATCTGCACCTTTTTATTTTTATTATTATTATTATTGTTATTGTAATAGCGTAAATGTTAGATTTTATACTTCCTTGTATGTCTGCACTGAAAAAAAAGGAGTGGCTTTCAATCTCAATGTACAGATATATAGTAACAATAAAGGCATTCTATTCTATTCTATTCTATACACTCACAGGCACAATACACACAAGGGGCTGAATATACTAGAATCTTTTATGAAGTTGATAAGAGTGCTTTACCCTGGATTTAGGCACAAGAGGCCAAAGTCTGACTGCGCGCTGAGTGGTTGGCTTGCTCCGGCTTCTGTGAACACAGAGACGGGGGCTATAAAGCCTGACTATGCCACTACTGCTGCACTAGCTACTGGCTAGTGGCTCGCAGCTCGCCACGTTCTGATCAGAAATCAGCTGATGCAAGCTGGTCACGAGACTCTACGCTGGTACCAGCAGAGCTAAGTGCTTCCCCATGTCCCTTTGCCTTATATTGGAAAATAGAGCTAAAATACGCTTTGAGGCGCAGTACTGTGATTATGTGAAACCAAATGATCTGACATACCACTGTACCTGGTCCCACCCAAGGGTTACGAGTGCACTGGTTGTCTTTTCATTTCGTGATTCACTCTACTATATGGTATAAATTAAACTAGAAATGTGTTAAGCTGCAGTAGTAGTGTGTTCTCAGTCGTGTTCAATCAGATTAGTTTACTTCAGACAAACGATGTATTTAATTTACAGAAAAGATAATGTTATTACTTAGAACTGATATATTATGTCTTATATTGTTCTTGCTAAGGTTTTATTTTAGCAAGGTTATATGCTAAATTATCTCTCGTAAATTGTATCTTGCTACTTTTGCAGGTAGCTAAAGCTTTTAGCTTGAGGCAAACGGGTTGGAGAGTTGAGTGGAAATCTTTTGCTGATGTTTATTTCAAAAGCTACTAATAAACTTACCACTGACAAATATACAATGCCCAGGTCAGCAGTGTGATTCACATTTCTCAGTTGCTCTCAGAATTCTGCATCTCCTCTGGGCTGCTGCACAGTCAACAGGCTGCACGGACGTGACCTGAACATGACTTGGTCTGCGAGCGCCCTCTGCTGGTTTAGCGGCGCAATTACATAATGTTCCCAGCCCTCTAGGCGAGGAAAATCGAGAGTGTTTTGCTCTGCGCCTATCGGCCAAAGACTTTTAAACGCTATATCGGCCGATAATATCGGCTGGCTGATATATCGGTCGGGCTCTAGTATGTGATGCTGATTATTGCAGACACTAATGTTTAGGCTTCCAAATGCTAAGACGGTAAACCATATCCTGGTTCAAAAAGGCTGTAGTATTATAATGCCGTTTTTGGTACATCAATAGTAAGCTCTTTTAACAGCAGCACTAAACAGCAAATTAGGGCTATGACAAATTTCTGCCATGTTCCAGTTCTCTCCATATAGCCTAACACTGCAGACGTTTCTGGGATTTGTCAAAGCCGTAATTTGATAATTTGTCAACCTTGATTGATGAAAGTTCCTGATGAGTATTATGTGAGTCTCCTGACTAATCAAAACTGTGCTAACATGATCTAACAGTTTATACAGTGATGTATAAATGGTCCATTCATGTGTATAATGAATATTATGCAATATTCTGGTTCAAGGAAACTTTGTCATTCGCAGCACATGTAGTACATGAGGTGAACGGAATTACATAATGTTGCAATTGTATATGTTTAGAAGTGTGGTGCCGACATTTGCATTCTGCTAGTATGTATAGTAGTATGCATAGGTGCCAGCTGTAAAGGAGTCTGTGCTCTTAGGTTGAGGGCTGAATTAACCCAATACCGTTGCATACCTGGTTCATACGGTAGTGACATGAAAATGTATTGGCAATATTTGTTATAGTGATGATACAGATTCTAATGAGGGAGCTCTTCTTACTTGAGCAGTTGGTATTGCGTATAATAATAATAATAATAATAATAATAATAATATAATTAATAATACATTGATTATTATTATTATTAGGGAGGGGAGATTGGGGTGGTGGTCATAATATTATGATACAACTGTATGCAAGTACCAATACTACTTTGGAGTAAATATTTTTTTTAAGCTTCTTTCTAATTCTTAATGAAGGCCATGTTTAAATTTTTTAGCTGTAGTTCTAGACGTATATTAATTGATCACTTTGTGATCAGCTTTAATGCGAGTATGCAGGCATATTCTTTTACTTCATTCTAAGTGTGTGTGAAGTATTCCTGCTTGTCTGGGTGCCTTGACGATGGAGCAGAACCGTTGTCTGATAGAGTAATACCTTCTTTATGAGTGCCCTGGCAGCTATGTTGGGAGAGTGCCCTCGTGCTGTTAAACTTTTTTTTTTTTGGTTCGTAATTCCACTAACATGGACCAGATGCATCCTGTTGACTGTGCATTCAGATTTATTTATTTAGCGGTAATGCTGCTCATTGCAGGACTCCAGGAGGTGTGTGTCTCTGTGTAAAAATACAAGGAGCTCTGTGTACTTTTTAATAGTGCACTGTCATATTAAGATGTTCTTGGTGTCTTGAGCCAACTGCTTTTGGAAACTTTAAAGTCTAAAGTGTTCAGTAAATAGTCTAGGTTCTTATAATAACATGCAGATATGAATAATCTAGCCTCTTACCACCTGCTTAGCAATTAAATTGCATGCATGCACGTTAGGGCTGCACGATTTGAGTAAAATATCTAATTGCGATTTTTTTCACAGAATATTGTGATCTGAACCCCAAACCTGTTTTAGTGGTTAATATATCTATCAAATATAATTATAAACTTGTTTCTACATAAAAATGATTCCCAGGGTTCTCAGATTAAGAGTTGTCAGTTTTATTTTTAAATTTCAACACCTACAAAATAAAGAGACAAAATAAATAAATTCACATAAACTGCAACATGAGTAAACATCTTAACAGTAACAGTAAATGTGTGAAACATGAATGAATATCAAGTTACTTGCATATTTGACTGGTCAGCAGTGGACAATAATGCCTCACTAGAAAAGCTGAAATTAAAATGTATCCTTTTTATCTTAAACAGCAGCCGTTTCACAGACACTGGGACTAAGCCTAGTCTTAGAGTGCACCACCTTTTGAATGACACTGAGTGCATTTTCTGAAAGAAAAATAAGTTCTGTGAAAAATGTTAGAATGTAATAAAAACTATGAAAAAGTGCCATCAGTGCCGGTTACTTTTATTTCTATGAATAAAACACACACACTATATCCATCCATCTAATATCACACCCGCTTAATCCTTAACAGAGTCACGGTTAGACCCCTACAACCTCACTGGGCGCAGGGCAGAGCATCAGCCTGTTCAACTAGAGCATCAGCCTGTTCAACTAAGCCCAGGACAGGGCGCCAGTCCATCACTGGGTGCACACACCCGCGTATACACACACACACACACACACACACGGACAATTTAGATTACCCAAACACACACACAACTATGAAAGTGTCACACCATGCATTAATATATGGAGAGAACTAAAATCTAAAACAAATACTTTTTTTTTACACAAATATATCTATAAAATATGAGCCTAGTATAATTTAAAAACAGATAAAGAGAACATGACACCGAGAGAGAGCGAGAGAGCATGTTCAACATTCTTTAATATAATTTACTTACTGATCGCAAGATTGAGTCTGTGGTCAAAACACTGAAGCCTGGTTCACTTGTTTATTTCGGCTGCCTTTATCATGTTTGAGGCATTATCTGTGGTTGTGCACACTTACCCCTCTTCATTTAAACCCGACTTAGCCAACGTGTCTTTTAATCCATTAGCGATGTTAAGTGATGGTAAGGTTCAGTTCGGCTCTACCACATATCTGTCGTTGTCGCGTAGTACTCCACGTTTCTCAGCTCCGTTTCAACTTGCAGTTGTCCTGAAACTAAAATGCCCCCATACACACGATGTGCATTTTCTCTTTGGTGCCAACACAATCTAGCTCCTGCGATTGTAAAATCGCGTCCATTCAAATCGCGATTTCGATTAAAAAACTATTAATCGTTCAGCCCTAATCCACGTACACATTAGCCTTAGGTAGATAATTATCAGTAATTGAAATCAGTGGAAGTATTGTACAAATAATCGTTCTTACATCTCGTGTTAAATGTTGTGTTTATTAACCATTTCATGCATTTAGGTCACTACTGTGAGCTAGGGTTCAACGGTATTGGTGTTTTTCAAACGTTGGTATGAGCATGAGAAAATACCGCGGTATGCAGTATTATCGGCGAGAGAGGGGGAGCGAGCGGGCGCGCGGCGAGAGAGGGGGAGCGAGCGGGCGCGCGGCGAGAGAGGGGGAGCGAGCGGGCGCGCGGCGAGAGAGAGAAAAACACTGAATTTAGACCAATAACACGAGATGATGTTAGGAGCTGTAGAATCTCGGTTGTGTATTTTGTTTTAACAATGTTCTAATAATATGGATTTATTAGGACTTCCGTTTGTTACATATAACACAACTAGTTCTGTTGTTTTTTGTGAAATTATAATAAACATTGTTATTTAAATACAGAAACAACAGAAACAGCGAGTGTGATGTGTTCTGACTACACTGCTGTGAGATGCGCGTACAAGCGAGTAGGTTTCTGGCGGGGAGTAGGAATTCGGCACAACACCGGTGCTGTTTTCTGAGCGGGTTCAATTTCAGAAGATGGAGATTTGCATTTTAGCCAGCGCTCCATGTTTGCGTGCCACACGTTCTTAAAGTTGACTGAGAGAAACGCCTCTAAAGCAGAAGGTTCTCGTAGCTCTGTAGACAGAGGAAGAGTGAGCGCGCTTAGTGCAGCGTCCAGTACGGAAATCGGTCCGCTCAACCAGCCGTCCGTCTCTCAGTCCAAACCGAGCGAATGTTTTGCTGAACGTTTTTCCTGTAATTGTGTGCAGGAGTTTCCCAAATTACTAAGGCTAAAATTGCGGGAATCGAAGAAATAATGCGCAATTCCCGCAACCCCGCACTGAAATTCAGGCCCTGATGCATACACAAACATATAAAATGAACAGGAAAATGAATTGAATTGTGAAATGAATTTGGGGGCGTGGGGACAGACTCATTGATTAATAGTACAAAGGAGATGTGGCAAATGCCCACCCCCCTTTGTGAAATGTTGGCGGTTGGATTATTATAATACACAAACAAATCATCCACACAGTTTCATTTCAAATCCACCAATTAAAAGAGAGAGCAGTACTCTGAACAGACATGATGTCAGGGCTACTACAGTGAGGAAAATAAGTATTTGAACACCCTGCGAATTTACAAGTTCTCCCACTTAGAAATCATGGAGGAGTCTGAAATGTTCATCTTAGGTGCATGTCCACTGAGAGAGACATAATCTAAAAGAAAAATATCCAGAAATCACAATGTATGATTTTTAAAATAATTTATTTGTGTGTTACTGCTGCAAATAAGTATTTGAACACATGTGAAAATCAATGTTAATATTAGGGCTGCAGCTATTGATTATTTTAATAATCGAGTACTCTACTGAAAAATCGATTCGATTAATTGAGTAATCGGATAAACATATTTGCTTTGTTACAGTGCAATAAAAATACACAAGAGAAAACAAGACATTTCACTTAATAATGAATGACCAATTAGTTTCCTTTTTTAAATAGGTTATATTTTTTAATTCACGACATACATTTCTAAATTGCAAACACAAATAGAAATAAATAAAACACAAAATATAAATAAATACCACAAGTAAAAAAACGAATTAAATTACTTTCAACTTAAGATTTATTGTATATATCAAAAATAGAGGGCAATAAGCAAAAAAATGAACACCATAAATAAATATAAAACACAAAATAAATAAAGATAAACACAAACGTTAAATCTTTACATACAGCACTTAA
>BRDA01003521.1:3992-15416 GCA_036984385.1 Crenuchus spilurus
GAGAGAGAGAGAGAGAGAGAGAAACAGAAAGACATCCGCAGTACAGATGAAGAAAAAGAAAGGAGGAGAGAGGAAGCAGATAAAGTGATGCTGAGGAAAAGTAGGTCATAGATACAGGAGCAGTCAGCCGTGAGACGAGCATCCCAGAACCACCCCCCCACCACACACACACACACACACACACATACATACACATATACACACACATTGTATGTCCAAAAGTTTGTAGACACCCCGTCTAATGAACTCGTGTGGCTACTTTACTTAGGGAAGTACAGCCAATAGAATACAGCTGAACATGAACCTGTTGGCACCATGTATAATGCCAGGTGTGGGCAAATTCTATCACAGACTCTTCTCTGGACGGTAGAGACTCAACAGAAACAGAAGAAACTCTTTTAATAGCTAGTGTATGAGCAGGTGTCCTAACACTTTTGCCCATAGTGTGTATACACGTACGCAGTGTTTTGCTCTGTAATATTGCGTAAAGAATTCAGAGCCCCTAATCACCCACAACATCTAACAGTGACTGGACCCTGACGTCACTCCTGTAACGCGTGCCAGGGCCAGAACTTCAGATTACTGCTTCATCACTGATTACATAACATCCTGATCTCATCAGCACTACAGCATGTTCAGTAATATCAGAGACTACAAGATGATAAACGCAGGGTGGTGTTTTACAGCCCCGATTCAGAAAAAGTTCATATATAGACAGTATATGTTTCTTTTGTTTACTTTTATTTCATCACAGACAGTACGAGCCTCGGAAAAAAACGTATTACAATGTAGCGTCACGTAAAACTAACACTAATGTACTGTCAGCATGAACGTGACCTAAAACTAAAAGTCCTAAAAGTATGAATAATAATAATTAATAATAATAATAATAATAATAATAGTAACAATAATAATAATAATAATAATAATAATAATAGTAGTAGTAGTAGTAGTAGTAATAATAATAATAATAATAATAATAATAATAGTAATAATAATAATAATAATGATAATAATAGTAATAATAATAATAATAATAGTAATAATAGTAGTAGTAGTAGTAATAATAATAATAATAATAATAATAGTAGTAGTAGTAGTAATAATAATAATAATAATAATAGTAATAATAATAATAGTAGTAATAATAATAATAGTAGTAGTAGTAGTAGTAATAATAATAATAATAATAATAATAATAATAATAGTAATAGTAGTAGTAGTAGTAGTAATAATAATAATAATAATAGTAGTAGTAGTAATAATAATAATAATAATAGTAATAATAATAATAGTAGTAGTAGTAGTAGTAGTAATAATAATAGCAGTAGTAGTAGTAGTAATAATAATAATAGTAATAATAATAATAATAATAGTAATAATAATAATAGTAATAATAATAATAATAATAATAATAATAATAATAATAATAATAGTAATAATAATAATAATAATACTGGGTAATATTTGGTATGGAGTTATATGACCACTCTGATGATATTTAACATCAGATTTATGCAGAAACACATAAAATTGTAAAGGGATGAAGTGAATGTTAGTTACTTTGTGTAGCTGAAGAATCCTGCAGGTGGCTTATTTTTAATAAAATAGATAAATGTTAGTTAGACTGGAATTTCAGGGACAGTGATCTTGTTCTAAAAAAAAGGTTCTAGCCCTGGACGCCACAGGTTCTGGCTGTAGGCAGATGTGATGGACGGTCTGAGACAGTGTGGTTTGGTGTGTAATGACTGTCAGGGTTTGTGTGCTGTTCCAGTGTTCTGTCAATAATATTGTTGATTTAGTTCTTTCAGTCGCAGCTCCGCCCCCATCGTCTTGCTCTGGTGTGTTTGTAGAAGGTGCTGGACCGAGCACAGTCCCCCTCCCTCTAATAAAACAGAAGCTGCCAGTGTGCTTTAGCAGGTGTTCTTCAGCTGTCAGTGGAGAAACGTTCTTCCAGCACTGCACAAACATCTGTCAGCTTTATGTCCTAACACTGCGGCGCTTGGTTTGTACTGCAGAACCTCATTTGGGTCCACAGAGAAGCAACGAACCTTTAGGCGCTGTGGTCTGCAGGCTTGTGTACCGTAGCTGCTCATAAACCAGGTGAGACTTTTCCCACCGTCCTCAGAAACAGACTGACCGCTCGAGCTTCCTCCTCTGCTTCTCTTTCACTTGCTCTCCTGGTGCTGGTGCCAAAATCCTGAACGGTTCTGCACTTTCCCATGTTCTGTTCAGGCCCCTGGTTTGAAAACAGTGAACCTGTGATGTAAGCAGCTGAAGGGCGGAGCTCTGGTGTCACCTTAATGACATTTAGGCTGCGTTCACATTACCAGACTGAAGTGACTCAAACCTTAATGTGACTCAGATCTGATCTTCTCAGGGCTGTGTGGACACAACACATCTGAGACACTTTCACATGTGGTCTTAGATCAGATGTGACATGACTGAGAGCTCAGATCAGATGTGATGTGTGTGTTCACATGTGTTTAGTGTTAAACCGGTTCTGACTTCACTTCTGTTCACACTCAGAGCTGCTAAAACATCAGCCGGCTGCTTTTATTCACCTGATCATGTTCAGTCCACCTGTTTACTGTCCTCCATAAACACCATCATCAGCTACTAACACTGTTTACCTGCTTTACTACAGTCTCACTAATACAGGGTTGCCAGATCCACAAAATCACCCAACCCTGAAACTAGCTAAATCTAGTGTCTAATCAGCAACATCCTCAGTACACCTTAGCAACCTTCAACCAACAACAACCTGGGAGACCATAGCGACCCCCTAACAACACTTTAGCAACCACCAGGGTGACTATAGCAACCATCTAACAACACCTTAGCAACCACTTCAGAGACAATAGCAACCACCTAGTAACACCTTATCATTCACATCAGACCATGTAGGTACAGCTTGGCTTACACTTCAGAGACTGTGGACTCTGCTTAGGTTATTTGTAGGTTCTTTAAAGTGTTTTTAATGATCTGTGTCTGTACTGTACAATAAAGCTTTAGTAAGAGCGTCAGGAAGCCATTGAGCTCACCGAGCTCAGAGTGAAGGCTAATTACCTTTAGCATCCACTCTGAGCGTGTACCCTGCGGGAGTCTTTCACACGACCCCGATCCCCACACCTCTGATCACAGGTCTGGACTTGGTCTTCGTAGTGGAGGAGGACGTGCAGGAGGAGGAGAGAGTCATCACTCAGGGCAGATGATCTGTATGTATTTACCTCCAGGCCTGGGCTGTCCGTCATATTTATGAGTCTGTGTGTGTGTGTGTGTATGTGGCTGACATGACAGAATGAGGAAGATGAGGATGAGGACTATTATGAGCCAGTCTTATGAGGTCCAGTCCAGTTAGCAGTGCAGTATATGGACAAAACTATTGGGACACACATTCATTGTAAATCAGGGCTGTTTTCTTCTTGATTCTAATGTATAGAATAGATTATTGTAGCATCGCTGTGAAGATTTGATTGCAATCAGCCACAGGATGTTGGATGATCACCACCACCACCTCATCCAAAAAGTGCTGGATGGAGCAGAGAACGCAGCTCCACAATGCTGGGGGGGCTCTAGCCCACATCTGGCATTAGAACATGGTACCAACTGGTTCATGTTTAGTTTTAATCTATTGGCAGAAGGGTGTGGGTGGATCTGTGTCAGCTGAATGCATTCATTACAATGGGTGTCCACAAACTTCTGGACATGTAGTTTATATAGTTCATATACACCTCCAGTGGCATTTCTCAGACTCTGCATAATTATGACGTAATCAAAGTGATGTAATCAGGATGAGAAACCACATGAGTGTAACATTATTTTAGTCCACTGCCACATTTCATCTCATCAGCCTGGAGCAGCTGCATCTTCTGCAGGACTAAAAAATGTATATTCAAGGTGTCCTTTAAACATATTTAACACCTCCAGAGCTCTGAGCTCTCAGATAAACATCAAGAACCAGTTCATTTAGATGAAAAGCCAACAAACCTTTACTGTAAACAGGCTGATTTGATCCAACTCTCATAAAAGGTCTCCACAGTGATCATAACCGATGATCTCAGATGATCCTGTAGTGTGTGTGTGTGTGTGTGTGTGTCTATAATCCAGTCTTTACTCTGATCTTCTCTCAGTGCAGTCAGGGCTGCTCCCCATTGAGAATCATAAACATGTTCAGTATTCAGACTCAGTGTCCTGTAGTGGGGGGCGGAGCTGATTCTCAGCCTGAAAGAGCATCAGCCAATGAGAGCTGAGCTGAGCTGAAGGTGTGAGTGTGTACAGGAGAAGTTAAATGGTGTGGAGCTTTATAATGTGAGCTGTTCTGCTTTAACATCCTTTTCTTTTTCATCAGCAGAAAACTGGACTAGCACTGACATGTCAGTCATCAGCCATGTTTGTTTACAACTAGTCTGTGAGGTTTAGAGGCGGAGCTGTTGGTCAGGTGTGTTACTCTTAAAGTGTGTGGTGTTCACATGGTGTAATTTGGGTGTCTTTACGACTAATAACGATCAAGTACAGAAACATCAGTGAAAAATGTCCTGTTCAGGTTGTCTGTTTTAACATCGTTTAAGATTTTTAACATCCGTGCAGGCTGATGTTTTTCACATCTCCATTACAGAAAGAGGTTCTTTTGAAGGAACCAGCCTTTTACAAGGTTCTTCAAGGAGTTAAAAACGGCCGCTCAGAGAAGCGTTTGTGGCACTTTTATGTTCAGGAGTGTAGGTGCTCACAGTCTGGGTGAAGGTCTGGGGGAGATGTAGCTAATGTTGGGCTCTATTTTGGTTAGCGTGTCCGTAACCCTAAGCTGGGCCTACATGTCTGAGTGTATAAATAGCCCGGTCAGCACCGGCCCATTGGCTCTGTTTACATTGAGCTTGTGACCGGCTGGCGGAAGAGGACAGACTGTGTGAATGATTTCTATTGATTGCTCAGTGACTTATGAGTCCTCTGCCTTAGAAACGTCCCTGTTCAGAATCTCTCCAGTTTTCTTTCCAGGACAACTTCTCATGTCTTTTTCTCTTTCTCTCTCTCTTTTATTCTCCCTCTTTCCTGCCCTCACAGTCTGATCCCAACTTACTATGGACCAGCACGATCTGCTCGGCTCTTCGCCCAACAGCCACTACAACACCAATGCCATGGCGACCTCCCTCGCTGGTATGACCATCAATGATCATCACCATGGGAGCCAGTTCCACAAGGAGAATGGCGTTGCCGTGGGGCACATGGGACCCGGAGACGGGCCGATGAAAGGTGAGGCAACTGCTGTGGAATTCGGCCAAAACAAAAGAGTGAATAGCCAGCGAGGGGCTGCTGGGAGAGTCTTATGTAAGGATTTGGAGTATCTGCATGTTGACGAACACTAAGTCACTGTTTCACCTCGTTAAGGATAGATTTTAATTAAATCATCGTACTGATGTCCACAATAAATAATATATAAATATTTCTGTTCATACAGACTTAATAATAGTCTGTATTAATCATTATTAAAGGGAAAATAGTTTTGGGATCCAAATAGATTATATATGTAGATTATATATACTGTACATTATATACATTCCAGATAATGTTGTAGATTACATATGTTGTAGATTATACTGTAGATTATATATGTTGTAGAATAATTATGTTGTGTAGATTATATTGTAGATTATAAATGTTGTAGATTATATTGTAGGTTGTATATGTTGTAGATTATAAATGTTGTAGATTACAAATGTAGAATATATTGTAGATTATATGTTGTAGATTATGTTGTAGTTTGTTATAGATTATATTGTAGATTATATTGTAGGTTATATATGTTGTAGATTGTTATAGATTATATTGTAGATTATATGTGTTGTAGATTATAAATGTTGTAGGATATATTGTGGATTATATGTTGTAGATTATGTTGTACTTTGTTATAGATTATATTGTAGATTATGTTGTAGGTTATATGTTGTAGATTATGTTATAGATTATATTGTGGATTATATATGCTGTAGATTATGTTGTAGATTTTAAATGTTGTAGAATATATTGTACATTATATATGTTGTACATTATGTTGTAGATTATATGTTGTAGATTATGTTGTAGTTTATGTTATAGATTATATTGTAGATTATGTTGTAGATTATGTTGTAGGTTATAAATGTTGTAGATTATGTTGTAGATTATAAATGTTGTAGAATATATTGTACATTATATATGTTGTAGATTATATGTTGTAGATTATATGTTGTAGATTATATATGTTGTAGATTATATGTTGTAGATTATGTTGTAGTTTATATATGTTGTAGATTATGTTATAGATTATATTGTAGATTATATATGTTGTAGATTGTTATAGATTATATTGTAGATTGTTATAGATTATATTGTAGATTATGTTATAGATTATATTGTAGATTATATATGTTGTAGATTATGTTATAGATTATATTGTAGATTATATTGTAGATTATGTTATAGATTATATTGTAGATTATATATGTTGTAGATTATATGTTGTAGATTATGTTGTAGTTTATATATGTTGTAGATGATATGTTGTAGATTATGTTGTAGTTTATATATGTTGTAGATTATGTTATAGATTATATTGTAGATTATATATGTTGTAGATTATGTTGTAGATTATGCTGTAGATTGTATATGTTGTATATTGTTATGTATGTTTTCTACTGAGTTTATTTTAAGGTCTGTAATGTTGTTCAGTATCAGATCTTCTGTGTTTCTTGGTGCAGCTGTGGTGACTTCCTGGTGAAGTCTTTTGTTTTAATCTCTTTATATAAAGACGACAAGGCTTCGCTTGACTGGCTCCTCAATCCAGGCTTTGCAGCTGTGCACTGTTCTGTAATCCAGGCATCTGGGTCAGCCTCTCTCAGAACCTTTCAGTTCTTACAGTGTCTGGTACTGATTCAGGCCTGACACAGACTCACTTCTGTGTGTGTGTGTGTGTGTGTGTGTGTGTGTTATACATAAAGTGCCCAGTTGCATTGTGGGATATTCTGTTCTATTGCAGAGATTCTATTTATTGCTGTAATTATTACAGAAATGTAAAATCTCTGATTTAAATATAAAAATAAAAAAGGTTCTAAAGATAAGAACTGTTTATTATGTCAAATGTAAGTATACGTTTGTGGGTTATAACAGTCTGTATAGTCTCAGATATTTTAGTTTATTCTTATAATTTATTGATTTCGGCTGAACTGATTTAATCTTGTTTACACATAAACTGAGATCTGTGACGTTCTCTGTAGTCACTTTACCCTCAGAGAACCCGGTTCTGTTCCAGCTCATTCCCTCCAAAAACATCAGCTGTTCTGACGTCACTGCTGAACCTGATTAATTCTGCTCACAATAACAGCCTGCACAGTTATATGTACAAAAGTTTGTGGACACCCTTTCTAATGAGTGCATTCTCATGTACACACAGCTCCCTGTACAGAAGTACTGCCAGTAGATTAGGACTAAACAGCAACCTGTTGGCACCATGTCCGTCAGGTGTGGGCTAGAAGGGTATAAACACCCCCAGCATTGTGGAACTGTTCTCTGCTCAAGTTGAGTTGAGGATGAGGTCCTGACCTCACTAACAGCTCTTGTAGCTGAATGCAATCAAATACTCACAGCAAAGCTCCAAAGCCATCAGAGGCTCCAGCTAAAGCAGAGTAAAGCAGTGAACGAGCCGGTGTCCCAATACTTTTGTCCCTAGGTATGTATGGTAGTTGCTGTTTACAGTTTACTGTTTTCACGGCTTAGACTTTTAAGCTTAGCTAGTGGTCTGGAGCGCTCTTTGTGTGGAACGCTGGCAGACGTAAAGAACCTAAAGCAGGGGGGGGGGCAGCCGTGGTGCTGACTGGCTCTCACAAAGCTGCCAACTCCACACACAATGGCTGCCGTTGTGTTCTGCACATTCACATGCTATAAGTGCGGCTATAATGCTCTCTCTTCATCCCTGTGTGACCCCTGAACACCGCAGTGCGTAGCTTAGCCTTCCCCAGTCTGCAGCCTTCATTAGTGCACACGTTCTCCCCTTTCACCCTTCCCATAATGCCTCACACACGGTGGAAGCACAAGGACTCAGTGCTGAGGCCCGGTGGTGCTGACGACAGTGAGTATGGACTCGGCTGTAGACGTAGAGTGAAGCTCTGCTGGGACTGGATTACATGTACATGGAGGTTTATTTATTCTTCTACAGAAGCTCCTCTGTGATCCAGCATGTCTGTGTTTTTCTTATTTACATTTACATGTACAACAGTGTTTTGTGAGAATGATCTCAGCTAGTACAGACAGATTAGAGTCCAAACTTCAGTTCAGACACTGTTAGAACTAAACCATCACTAATACCTAGAAAGAAGGAAAGAGACACAATTATACACAATATAAGAGCTTTACAGCTTTACAATACGTGTTTAAACTAGTGCTGCTTAAGTGCTTTAGTCTGTGTGTGAAGACTGTGAGGACTCTGCTGTTAGAACAACCAGTAAGAGTTTGTTCACCACCTGGTGCCAGGACAGAGAGAGTCTTGATGCCAGTCTTCCACGTGTCTTGAAGGATGGTGGATTGTTCTAGAAGCTCAAAGGGTTTGAGGTACAGCTCGAGACTTGACCATTGCCATTAGGTGAGAGGGGGTTGAGCTATTAGTCAGATTATTTGTGTCTAATTATGAATGATTAAATATACTTAATTAAAGAGTTTATTAAGTATTAATAATGAATGTCACAGAGATGTGTAGTACGTGTCATCACAGACGTCCTCCTGATAATCTGATCTAATCCCAGTAGAGCTGTAGACAGTAGAGGATGACGTGGTAGACGTGGGTTCTTCTTAGATGACCAGAACGTGAGGCACTGTTGTGAGAAGTGTGTTGAAGTGCTCCGCCGGCTGTACATGATCAGCACTACTGTCCACTGTTAGAACCTTCCAGAACATTGGAGATGATGATGGCTGTTGATGTTCACAGGTTGACCTACGTTCTTTATAAACAGAAGTGCCTCATGTGTCTGACCACCGAGTCTTCTCTTACAGACGTGTCTGAAGACCGTTCAACCAAACCCATCAACCCCGACCTAATATCACAGAGTGAGGTGGTAAAGAGCGCCTCCTCTGGTGAGGAGGTGCTGTGCAGTGTGAATGGTAAATGAAAATTGGTATGAAATTCACGTGTGAGTGAGTCTGAAAATGTACAAATGATCATCATCGGAGTGCTGGGAGTTACCGTTGATACAGTCTTGTTGGCACCATTACTGGACCTACTTATAACTCGTTCTTAGGATGTTGTGTTATGATCATTTATGGTTGGTGTTAAGTTTGTCATGGGGTGAGATTTGGGTTTTGGTTAATGTTTGGTTTATGATTAGTATTAGGTTTGTTAGCGTTTGGCTAATGTTGAGTGTTAAGGTTAGCGGTCGAGTTATGTTTATATATGTTTGGTTTAGGTTTGGGTTATGATCCGTGTTTCGGTTATACAAGTGTATCACAGCAGTGAGTACACCCCTCACATTACTGCAGATATTTAAGTTTATCTTTTCATTGGACAACACTGACAAAATGACACTTTGACACAATGAAAAGTCGTCTGTGTGCAGCTTATATAACTGTGTACATTTATTCTTCCCTCAAAATACCGCAACATACAGCCATTAATGTCTAAACCACCGGGAAAAAAAGTGAGTACACCCCTTAGTGAAAGTTCCTGACGTGTCAATATTTTGTGTGGCCACCATTATTTTCAAGAACTGCCTTAATTACTGCCTTATTTACCAGAGCTACACAGGTTACCACTGGAATGCATTTCCACTCCTCCATGATAACATCACGGAGCTGGCGGATATTAGAGACTTTGCGCTCCTCCACCTTCCGCTTGAGGATGCCCCAAAGATGTTCTATTGGGTTTAGGTCTGGAGACATGCTTGGCCAGTCCATCACCTTTACCCTCAGCCTCTTCAATAAAGCAGTGGTCATCTTAGTGGTGTGTTTGGGGTCATTATCATGCTGGAACACTGCCCTGCGACACAGATTCCGGAGGGAGGGGATCCTGCTGTGCTTCATTATTTCACAGTACATATTGGAGTTCATGTGTCCCTCAATGAAATGTAACTCCCCAACACCTGCTGCACTCATGCAGCCCCAGACCATGGCATTCCCACCACCATACTTGACAGTAGGCATGACACTTATCTTTGTACTTCTCACCTGACTGCTGCCACACATGCTTGAGACCATCTGAACCAAACAACTTAATCTTGGTCTCATCAGACCATAGAACATGGTTCCAGTAATCCAGGTCCTTTGTTGACATGTCTTCAGCAAACTGTTTGCAGGCTTTCTTGTCTACAGACTTCAGAAGAGGCTTCCTTCTGGGGTAACAGCCATGCAGACCAATTTGATGTAGTGTGTGGCGTATAGTCTGAGCACTGACAGGCTGACCCCCCACCTCTTCAATCTCTGCAGCAATGCTGACAGCACTCCTGTGTCTATATTTTAAAGACAGCATTTGGATGTGATGCTGAGAATGTGCACTCAGCTTCTTTGGACGACCAACGCGAGGTCTGTTCTGAGTGGACCCTGCTCTTTTAAAACACTGGATGATCTTGGTCACTGTGCTGCAGCTCAGTTTCAGGGTGTTGGCCATCTTCATGTAGCACAACACTTCATCTTTTAAGATCCTCAGAGAGTTCTTTACCATGAGGTGCCATGTTGGAACTTTCAGTGACCAGTATGAGAGAGTGTGAGAGCTGTACTACAAAACTGAACACACCTGCTCTCTACACACACCTGAGACCTAGTAACACTAATGAGTCACATGACATTTTGGAGGGAAAATGACAAGAATTGCTCAATTTGGACATTTAGGGGTGTTGTCTCTTAGGGGTGTACTCACTTTAGTTGTCGGTGGTTTAGACATTAATGGCTGTATGTTGAGTTATTTTGAGGGAAGAATAAATGTACACTGTTATATAAGCTGCACACAGACGACTTTTCATTGTGTCAAAGTGTCATTTTGTCAGTGTTGTACTATGAAAAGATAAACTTACATATCTGCAGAAATGTGAGGGGTGTACTCACTGCTGTGATACACTGTAGTTAGTGTTAGGTTATGTTATGCTGATGTTTGGGTTATAGTTAGTGTTAGGTTATGTTTATGTTGATTTTTGAGTTAGTGTTTGGGTTTAGGTTATAGTTATGTTTGGGTAATGGTTAGTGTTTTGGATAGTTAGTGTTAGGTTATGTTATGCTGATGTTTGGGTTATAGTTAGTGTTAGGTTATGTTTATGTTGATGTTTGAGTTAGTGTTTGGGTTTAGGTTATGGTTATGTTTGGGTAATGGTTAGTGTTTTGGATAGTTAGTGTTAGGTTGGGTTATGTTGATGTTTGGGTAATGGTTAGTGTTTTGGATAGTTAGTGTTAGGTTATGTTATGCTGATGTTTGGG
>BRDA01003521.1:15516-52098 GCA_036984385.1 Crenuchus spilurus
GCCCATGGAGCACCACAGTTATTTTCTGTACACCTTCACTATGGTGGCTCTAGAACATCCCACAGAGTTAGCAGTTTGATGCTGCCACCCTTCACTTGGTACCTTATTATTATTATTTGGACATCAGTCAAATCACATCTTTTGCCCATGAAGATCGTTTTGCACTCATTTACAATTGACTGGTGTGCTGGTTTATTTTTACAGTGTATCACAAAAGTGAGTACACCCCTCACATTTCTGCAGATATTTATATCTTTTCATGGGACAACACTGACAAAATGACACTTTGACATGAAAAGTCGTCTGTGTGCAGCTTATATAACAGTGTACATTTATTCTTCCCTCAAAATAACTCAACATACAGCCATTAATGTCTAAACCACCGGGAAAAAAAGTGAGTACACCCCTTAGTGAAAGTTCCTGACGTGTCAATATTTTGTGTGGCCACCATTATTTTCAAGAACTGCCTTAATTACTGCCTTATTTACCAGAGCTACACAGGTTACCACTGGAATGCATTTCCACTCCTCCATGATAACATCACGGATCTGGCGGATATTAGAGACTTTGCGCTCCTCCACCTTCCACTTGAGGATGCCCCAAAGATGTTCTATTGGGTTTAGGTCTGGAGACATGCTTGGCCAGTCCATCACCTTTACCCTCAGCCTCTTCAATAAAGCAGTGGTCATCTTAGAGGTGTGTTTGGGGTCATTATCATGCTGGAACACTGCCCTGCGACACAGTTTCCGGAGGGAGGGGATCCTGCTCTGCTTCATTATTTCACAGCACATATTGGAGTTCATGTGTCCCTCAATGAAATGTAACTCCCCAACACCTGCTGCACTCATGCAGCCCCAGACCATGGCATTCCCACCACCATACTTGACTGTAGGCATGACACTTATCTTTGTACTTCTCACCTGACTGTTGCCACACATGCTTGAGACCATCTGAACCAAACAACTTAATCTTGGTCTCATCAGACCATAGAACATGGTTCCAGTAATCCAGGTCCTTTGTTGACATGTCTTCAGCAAACTGTTTGCGGGCTTTCTTGTGTACAGACTTCAGAAGAGGCTTCCTTCTGGGGTAACAGCCATGCAGACCAATTTGATGTAGTGTGTGGCGTATGGTCTGAGCACTGACAGGCTGACCCACCACCTCTTCAGTCTCTACAGCAATGCTGACAGCAGTCCTGTGTCTATCCTTCAAAGACAGCATTTGGATGTGATGCTGAGAATGTGCACTCAGCTTCTTTGGACGACCAACGCGAGGTCTGTTCTGAGTGGACCCTGCTCTTTTAAAACACTGGATGATCTTGGTCACTGTGCTGCAGCTCAGTTTCAGGGTGTTGGCCATCTTCTTGTAGCACAACACTTCATCTTTTAAGATCCTCAGAGAGTTCTTTACCATGAGGTGCCATGTTGGAACTTTCAGTGACCAGTATGAGAGAGTGTGAGAGCTGTACTACACAACTGAACACACCTGCTCCCTACACACACCTGAGACCTAGTAACACTAACGAGTCACATGACATTTTGGAGGGAAAATGACAAGCAGTGCTCAATTTGGACATTTAGGGGTGTAGTCTCTTAGGGGTGTACTCACTTTTGTTGCCGGTAGTTTAGACATTAATGGTTGTATGTTGAGTTATTTTGAGGGAAGAATAAATGTACACTGTTATATAAGCTGCACACAGACGACTTTTCATTGTGTCAAAGTGTCATTTTGTCAGTGTTGTCCTATGAAAAGATAAACTTAAATATCTGCAGAAATGTGAGGGGTGTACTCACTGCTGTGATACACTGTAGTTAGTGTTAGGTTATGTTATGCTGATGTTTGGGTTATAGTTAGTGTTAGGTTATGTTATGCTGATGTTTGGGTTATAGTTAGTGTTAGGTTATGTTTATGTAGATTTTTGAGTTAGTGTTTGGGTTTAGGTTATAGTTATGTTTGGGTAATGGTTAGTGTTTTGGATAGTTAGTGTTAGGTTATGTTTATGTTGATGTTTGAGTTAGTGTTTGGGTTTAGGTTATGGTTATGTTTGGGTAATGGTTAGTGTTTTGGATAGTTAGTGTTAGGTTGGGTTATGTTGATGTTTGGGTAATGGTTAGTGTTTTGGATAGTTAGTGTTAGGTTATGTTATGCTGATGTTTGGGTAATGGTTAGTGTTTTGGATAGTTAGTGTTAGGTTATGTTATGCTGATGTTTGGGTTATGGTTAGTGTTTGGGTTATAGTTAGTGTTAGGTTATGTTTATGTTGATGTTTGAGTTAGTGTTTGGGTTTAGGTTATGGTTATGTTTGGGTAATGGTTAGTGTTTTGGATAGTTAGTGTTAGGTTGGGTTATGTTGATGTTTGGGTTATGGTTAGTGTTTGGGTTATAGTTAGTGTTAGGTTATGTTATGGTTAGTGTTTGGGTTATAGTTAGTGTTAGGTTATGTTTATGTTGATTTTTGAGTTAGTGTTTGGGTTTAGGTTATAGTTATGTTTGGGTAATGGTTAGTGTTTTGGATAGTTAGTGTTAGGTTGGGTTATGTTGATGTTTGGGTTATGGTTATGATCTAATGTTAGGGTTATAGGGTTAAATTTCACCTGAACATTAGGGTTACTGTGTGTTAAAATATGAAACTTAAATAGCATCTGAAGACTTTAAAAGTGCTTTAGTGCTCGTAGCTGTGCTCAAGGGCGTAACTTTGGGTCCAGCATTGGGGGGGTTGAGCTGTCTGCCTATTTATGTATTTATTAAATCATTTACTTTTGTAAAAGGATTCAGGAGATTTTGGGTTAACCGTATTAGAAATACATTGTAATGCTGTTACTATGTATTTATTTAACTTTCTTTGTATTTACTCTGCACCTTAAACAATTAAGAAATGCGGAGCTAGCTAACGGAGCTAGCTAAAATACCTGAACGTTTATTCATAGTGTGTCTGATACACAGCGGCATAGTTATTCAATCATCAGCTAACAATACATTTACATTTACCTCATTTTGATTTTTCCGCTTTTTACAAGGCGGTGTTGTCGACCAACAATGAAAAAGTGTTTTTTGTCCACTTTTTGGTGCTCTTTTTGTTTTTTCTTACGACACCCACTCCCCCAGCAGCTGCTTGCACTAGCAAGCAAACGGTCAGGGTTGCCAGGTCCAGCCAAAAATATCCAGTCCAAAGTCAGTCTAAAACCCGCCCTTCAGAAGCTTAAACTAGCCTCAAAGTATGTCTGTCACACGTTTGAAGCAAATGGCAAAACAACTATGAGTGTACGACTTAGTATTTTGTTTATAAGGGATTATTTTTTTTATTACGCTTGAATTTTCACCCGCGACTGGATTTTCAAACAAGTCCAATTAGGCATGACACCCACGAACCTGGCAACCCTGCAAACGGCGAAGCGATGCTGCTTGGTGGAGGATGAATGATACCAAAGTTTTTGTGGGGAAAGGGGGGGTTACATTACCAAATGATTAAACATGCTAGTATTTTACCCAAAATTGATCATGAATAAAGAAAATTAACAAGTTATTCATGAAAGATGTTTTTGTAAATCGAAATTATGTGACTTTTTTTGGGGGGGTTATAGTGATTGGATAAGATTATTGGGGGGTCATAACCCCCCTATCCCCCCCGCAAATTACGCGCATGGCTGTGCTGACTTTTAAACATCACCTTTAGATTCTGTTAAACTGATCCACTTCTTCTTGGGACTTTGCAGAGGCTCAGGTTGATGAAGAACCTGCTTTAGAACCTGAACATGCTGAGAGAACCTCCTTTGGACAGGTGGAACAATGTGGTACGCACATCAAAATCAGGAGTTTTGGTTGATTGAGAGCTCATTACTCACCTGATGCTTCCCTTCATTTTGATTGATTACTCTTGTACATTTAGCTTTTAAATAAAGTGTGAACAACCCAACCAGTCTAACCAACTTCAGTTTAGCTAATCCTAATCATTTAACCCTTTCATGCACAAATTATAATACTTTTTTTTACTCTCTTTTCTGACTAAAAGCATTTGAGTTAATTATGTGTCCAGTCAGCGTGAGCTACATAACATAAGTCAGATGAAATGATGTATTATTGGAGTAATTTTCTGCATGTATACATCTTAATCATCATTAATTATGCATGAAGTGGTATCTGAAGCCTTTTCATGTTTGAATTGTAACTTAAACTGCAGTCAGGCGTCCTGATGAGCTTTAGTGCATCACTTTGTGTGTGTATATAAGATGTGAGAGCTCAGCTTTGTGAGCACAAATGAATGTTTAAATGGTTGTTTGATAGACAGGTCCGTGGATTCTGCAGAAGCACATGGAGAAACTGTGCCAGTGTCTGAGGCAGGTGGGCACAGTGGCTGGCTGCCTTTGGTGCTGACTGTGTGTGTTTTGCTGGAATGCTGTGGGATGGTCTTGGACTTAATGCCTGTGAGGTTTTGAGAGCTTTTGTTGCTTTACAGCTCCTGAGTTCCTGATGCCAGGCAGCGCTCTTCTCCATATCAAACCTTTTCTCTTCTGTTGCCATTTATTGCGCTGCTTCCCTCCAGGTCCACGTCTGTTTTAGCTACTTAGAGCTCTTTCACAGCTAGGACGGACATTAGAGTCACTTCCACCATCACCACCTGCAGCCGGGCCACACCAGAACTCTCAGAACATATGAGCTATTAGACAGAGAGGTGAGGAGAGCCAGTTTATGAAGATGGAGATGATCATGATGACTCTCTTAGGGAGCTTTTCTGAGGATCTTTCAGTCTCATCGTATACAGGGCAGTGTTCCCGTCTCTGCACTTGGGATCCAAGAATAGCACCGCCTGTTGTCGTCCTCGTCTCCCATCCAAGTACTGACCAGAACAAGACCTGCTTAGCTTAGTCATATCAGAATATTATTTAGAATGTACATCACGGATGTCACGTGGCAGTGTTTACTGTATAAGTGAGCACACCCGTCCACTGTAGCAGAACCATCATCATGTGTAAAGGACGTGATGTGACTGGTGCTGATGATAATAGTGTAGAATGTGAAACATGGTGGAGGTCGTATCTCACACACCACTGACTGTGTGATGTTCTAGAGCTGCTGTAGTGAAGCTGTACTGAGAATGGACTTCTCTCAGTGGCATGACAGTGGTGCCCATTTGATGCCAGTGAGTGGTACAGAGCCACAGTGGACCAGTTAACCTCCATAATGAGCAGGAAAACGTCAGAGATCATCATTAAGCATCTGAGCCTGTGAATCAGACACCTGGTCATAATACTAACAGTCTGGATGGTGTGCACCCAAAAATAGCCTGCTTTGTTTTGCGACTTTGAAGCTGTTCATTTTGCATCTCTTTCATTATTTGGTTTGTTTATACTGAACGCTGAGCTTTTCTGCAACCTAAACGTTCTGATTTCTCACTGCTGGACTGACAGAGGACAGTAAACTGTGGTTCTCTAATATCTGCTTCTCTGTCGTCTGTTTGTCCTCTTTCTTTGCTTCCTGACACTTGTGATCCAGTAGGAGCCATATCTCCATCAGGTACTGTTTACATTAAACAATCTTCACTTTTCTACGTGTTTGATGAAGACCACAGTCACCATGTTTCACTGTTTGTAAATCACAGAGCTTGTGAGGGGTGCAGAGCAGAGGGATGTGATTTTAGGTGGAGTGGGGAGCAAATGTTGTAGCGTTCATGTTCTCTCGCTCTCGCAAACTCCCACAAAGTTATCCTGTGACACCCAGCAGGCTAACACTTATGTTCTTGTTTAAATAGTTTATAGTCTGATGAGTACCTGAATAAAGCCCAGCATCTTTCTTAAAGTACCTTTAGCGAGCGAGGAGCAGGCAATAGTAAACCCAGAGTAGAAGCAGAGTGAATACAAAGCCTGTTGAGCGGTGAGTGAGCGGGGGGTGGGAAATAGTAAACCAGGGGGTGGAGTAAATGGAAATTGCCACTCCTCTCACATGCTCTGATATTTCACACCACAAAACTCTTCACCGAGTGTAGTTGAGTGGATCCACATGTACCAGCTTAATCTCGTCAATGAACACGAGTCACAAACATCTTTCAGCTCTTCTATCTGAGTTCTAGTGTTTCATCACTATTGCTCATTCTCTTAACAAGGCCAGCAAACGACTTTGTGATGTTTTTGTTGTATCATCCATTGTGTCTTCACTCTTTAGTTGTCTCATTGAGTGCTGGTCCTGTTCAGTCAGCATGAGGAACAGGAGCGTTAGACCTTTGTCATTAATAGCCGTAGTGGAGAGTCGATTAATGATGAGGTCAGGTAGATCCAGTGCACTGGTCTCTACTGAAAACGGGGGGCTGTGTTTCCAGATTTAGCAATGGGCTTCGCTTCAGGGGGTCACGGTGAAGGCCCGCTCAACTTTGTAGACCGCAGGCTAACAGAAGAAGAAGAAGAGCACCTGCTAAGGAGCAGCTGGACTGGTCCACTTAAGCCTCCACACCGTCATCCGATTAGTCCCGATCGTACCCGGAGCCTCTCGCTGGAGAACGACCTTCCAGTTTCCTTTTTAATTCGTAGCGCTGCTCTGGAAGACCTCACCGCGGTTGGAGACAAGACTGAACAAAGTGAGGACCCTGTTCCCAGTGATTTTCCACAACAAGGACATCAAACTGACGATTCTAAGATGCAACGTGAGGACAGCCTGCAGACTGCAACTCCTGGACCGTCCGGGGATGAAGATATGCCCAGAGTGAGCGTTTTGCATCATTCCAAATGCACTTTTTCAGATCCAAGCCAAGGTGGTACTGTACCACAACAGGACTTTGCTGGTGTCAAACAGCCGCAAGGCTGCAGAGGACAGTCAGAGTCAAGGAGAGACTTGAAGTCCCCAGAGATGGAACAGAAAGAAGTCTCTTGTCCTTCTGAGGCTTCAGTTGGATCTCCAGGCACCTCCCGTGGGTCACCAGCTAGAAAATCGCTTGTTCCCATCGCTCAGTTCAAAGGTCTGTGCTGCCATGTCCACTCAGTCTCTCCTGTTTTGTTCTCCTCCACCTTTGCTTTATCGAGAAGCTTAGCCGTGCCGCACTTTCCCTGTAAAGAGTGTCCAGCAAAAAAATTAGCGCAGCATTGCTAGGAAATAGCTTGTTGCCCCACAAAGTGCTGTTTTATTGTTTGTTTGAGTTGTCTCTCTCCCTAGTCTGCTTTGATTGCCCTTGGTTGGCGGTTTTGAGGCATTTTTTTTACGCTGGCTTACCAAAGCCGTGTTTGCTGGCCACGTTTTCACACATCCCGTTCAGCATGTCACAACTGCATGAGTGTGTGTGTGTGTGTGTGTGTGTGTGTGTGTGTTAAAAGTAAGGACTGCAGGTATCTCTCATACACCTTCATAAACAGCATCAATTAAGAAAAGACCTGTGTGAACACAGTCAGATCAGAATATTGACCCCACCTGGTGCAGGACATGGACAGATTAGCCAGCACACCAGTCAGTTGTAGCAGAGTGTAAAACTAAAAGGACGGGATGTGACTGATGTCCTAAAGAACATGATGATAGTGTACCTGTTGCAGCTGGTGAAGGTGTACTTAGAACAGACTTCTCGTACATTGAGTGCCTCCAGAGAGGAACAGCGACCCTGATGGTACAAAGCAATGATGCTCATATCAGGACGGAAACCTTCTGTCACCTAATACCAGGGTGGATATTCCCACTGTTAGGTGCTATAGGTGGTCATAATATTCTGATAAGACTGTGTCGAACCATTCTCAGGAGAAAAATGAAATGACACAATGATTCTCTCCCGCAGCTCAACCCAAGACTGACAACGATGCCGAGAAACGGGTAAGTACATCTCTTCTGGTTCACTTTCCTTCAACTTTTCCATCTTTTCACCCTCTTGTCTTCCTCTCATGATCTCCAAAGACCCCCAAAACACCTCCAGCCAAAACTAGACCCTCTTCCCTAAAACGACCCTCCACCACCCTGAAAAAATCCAAAAGTTCCCCAGCTTCCTCCTCCTCTAGCCCCCCCTCTGCACCTGCCAGTGGTATGCCCAGAGATACCCCGCCCAGGGTGAGTACTTGTCTCCCCCCTGCTCGTGGTGAAAATGGTTTGATCCACAGTGGTACAGTCTTCTTCAGCTTTGACTAACAATAGACCTCCATCTCCTCCTGTATTAACCTCAGTGTGGACGTCTCTGCTGCATGGAGGTGTGATTTTCACGGCTTATTGATTACTGAATTGATTATGACATAACTGTGCAGCCAGTGTCAGCACTAGGCATTGGGGTGCCCTAAGCTTAAATGCTGTCTGACCCCTCCCACCGGTAGGGCAAAGTCCAGAAACTTCAAATTCACAAAAGTGGCGCACCAAAGTGTTTGGGTGCCCTGTGTGTGTACTTGCCCCTCTGGGGAGACTTTTTTTGGTGCCCCATGGGCACTAGGGTCCCCACATGCAGTGTGTGATCCGGCTTAATTTTGTGCAGCTTAAACTTGGGCTGAGTCTGGTTTCACTAACAAATGACAAGAATTGTGTGTATTTGTGCTTAAATTTGACCTAAAACCTCATCAGACTGTCAGTAAAAGTCCTAAAAGTAGATAAAGAACCAAATCAAATAAATAAGACTCAAATCTCAGACTTGGTCATTTATTTATTGATGATGTAATGATGTAAAAAGATGTAATTATTACTGTTATTAGGCTGGACAAGCTAATATACTGACACATCAGCGTTCATACATTCAGAGTGAATGACTAATGAAAACATACAGATGTGTAAAAATGACAAAATAAACAGAAAAGCAAACAAATCAAACAACAGATAAGCTGATGATGGCACTGATCAGCTGTTTTTATTTTTATTATTATTATTATTACTATTTTTATTATTACTATTACTGTTATTATTATTATATTATTATTATTACTGTTATTATTATTATTATTGTTATTATTATTATTACTATTACTGTTATTATTATTATTATTGTTATTATTATTATTACTATTACTGTTATTATTATTATTATTATTATTATTGTTATTATTATTACTGTTATTATTATTATATTATTATATTATTATTACTATTATTATTATTGTTTTTGTTGTTGTTATTATTATTACTGTTATTATATTATTATTATTATTATTATTATTATTATTACTACTGTTATTATTATTATTACTGTTGTTATTATTATTATTATTATTATTATTATTATTATTATTATTATTATTACTGTTATTGTTGTTGTTGTTGTTGTCAGAATTTTGCACTAGCACAGTAAGATAAGACTGATGATGTTACTGATCTGTGTTTTAGGCTGCGGGTAGTGGCAGGCCTCATGCTGCTGGCACTAAAATTCCAGCGATGACCCCCCCTCAGTCAGGTGAGTGATGGTCCGGTTCAGGCCTCAGACGTATCGGGCTCTGAGTCTCTGACCCGTCTGCTGATTTTCACTTGTTCTGCTTTTAAACAGTGAAAGTGGATCCAAAGAAACCCGTGAAGAACGGAAAAGGTAAGAACTTAAGCTCAGGATCATGAAATCCTGAGTCAGCTCAGTACTGCTGCACCGTGAAGAACCAGAACCAGAACCTTACTGACACTGATCAGACCTGACAGTCAAATCACATTTACACAGTCAGTCGAGTTAAAGCTTAGACCAGTTATCAGCTTTAAACTGCAGATCAACACACCAAAATACTATAGCCATAACATTAAAACCAAGTTTCACTGAGTTTTAGTAAAAAACTCTTCAGTCCAAAGTCAACACCTACCAGCAGATTTTACAGCACTTCATGCTTCCATCTGCTCACAAGCTTCATGGAGATGCCCAGCAGCTGCCCACAGTGCCAGCACTACTACTGACCATCATATGACTGTGATTATAAGTATATAAATATAAAATATAACAGTTTACCTTTTTAAATCATTGGAACTCAAACTCTCCTTCTGTTAGACTCTCCTAAGACCCCCGAGGCCAGTGGTCACAGCAGCCCCGGCACCCCGAAGTCCCCCTCCAGCAAGGCTCCGGGAGGTAAACCCCCAGCCGGGAAGGAGGTGAAGAAGATCGCGGTGATCCGCTCCACACCCAAATCCCCCGGCTCCCTGAAGAACCGCTCGCCCGCCCCGCTGGCCACCGCCGCCACGCCCATGCCCGACCTGAAGAACGTGCGCTCCAAGATCGGTTCCACTGAGAACATAAAGCACCAGCCTGGAGGAGGCCGGGTAACTGCTCAGATCAGAGAACACTGCTAGAACGTACATCAGTGTGATGTTTCAGGCTGAACTGTAATTGATTATTGATAGATTATTCTCAGTGACACTGACGTGGTGGTGGTGTGTTAGTGTGTCCATTCAGTCTGCGCCACCACGTCAGTGTCACTGAGAATAATCCACCATGTCGTGACCATAGAACCGACATATACAGAGAAACAGAAGTACTGCCAGCACAGTGCAGGTACCATGAGTGTGTGTGTACCTAATGATGTGGCCACTGAGTGTATAATCAGTATGTTAATGACACTGAGAATAATCCACCATGCAAATGATACCTTTTAAAGTTGCCAAATAATGACTTTTTAAACAGAAATGTATGAATCTTCCGTGTTAAAGACTATAAGAAAGATGAATGTTTATATTAATATATATTAAATTATATATTAAATAATAATATATTTAAAATAATATATATTAAATAATAAAATATGTATAATAATATATATTAAATAAAAAAATATGTAATATATATATTAAATAAAATATTTATAATAATATATTAAATAATAAAATACATATAATATATATTAAATAATAAAATATGTATAATAATATATATTAAATACTAAAATATGTATAATAATATATATTAAATAATAAAATACGTATAATAATATATATTAAATAATAATATATTTAAAATAATATATATTAAATAAAATATGTATAATATATATTAAATAATAAAATACATATAATAATATATATTAAATAATAAAATACGTATAATATATATTAAATAATAAAATATTTATAATAATATATATTAAATAATAAAATACGTATAATAATATATATTAAATAATAAAATATTTATAATAATATATATTAAATAATAAAATATGTATAATAATATATATTAAATAATAAAATATTTATAATAATATATATTAAATAGTAATATATTGAAGTTAATATTACGTTAATGACACTTTAATGGTGATTTATTATAAATGAGTGTTGAGCAGAAGTTGAGCGTGACTGAGGGTTATTTTCGGGTTATCTGAGCACTGAAACACGTGACTCTTGTACTGTATTGTTGAAGATGATGCACAGCCTCTGGTCTTTTTGGGGTAAATGATGTTTGTTTTTAAAGCAGTGATCTTTGTAATTCAGTGCTCCACAGCTTCACAGTCACTCAGCACATCCTTCTTTTTGACCTGCACTCACGTCCCAATACTCTACCTCTTTACAGGTCCAAGTACTTGATCAGAAGCTGGACTTTAGTAATGTTCAGTCTAAGTGCGGCTCCAAAGACAATATCAAACATGTGCCTGGAGGTGGCAAAGTGAGTAACTAAGGGATCAACCTATAATGTTGGTTATTCCTGCAGTTATGAGCACAAAAAACTCCAGTTACAGTGTCTTATAGTCAGGTCATCAGAGTTCTTTACTGTAACTCTGGACTTACTTCACTTTCATTTGATTCTGCTAGCTTCCAAAATCTCAGCACATCATCTGCAGCATCCCTGGTACCGTTGTGATGTGAGCCATGATCCGCTGTTCCTCTCGCTTTCAGGTCCAGATTCTAGATAAGAAGGTGGATTTCAGCACCATTCAGGCTAAATGTGGCTCTAAAGACAACATTAAGCACATGCCTGGTGGAGGAAAGGTACGTGAACTCAAAATCCAAACATAACGCACATCCTTTTTCTAGCAAAAAGCGAGAAAATGCTGCAGGAGAAAAGTTTTAGGCTGCGTTCACATTACAAGCCTCATTAATGAATTCAGATTCTTTCTTCAGGTCTGGACTGTTCACATTCGTGATCCGCATCCGTAATACAAACTAATCTGAAACTTTCATGTGTTTATGCACGTCGTTAAAATGGCATTTGGGCAGGGTTGCCAGATTTGTATAAATGCAGTTAGTCAAATTTCATAGGTGGCAGGATTCAGAGATTTTGCACTAAATAGAAAAGAAAATGACAAAATAAGATTAGAAAATTAAATTAAAATAAAAAAATTAACGTTTTGTCAAATGCACTTCAGATTTTGGGCGAGTTGCTGTTTGTTTATTGCACTTTTCTGTCAGACTTTGGGCTGGAGGATTTTTGGGAATCTGGCAACCCTGTATTAGTGAGACTGTAGTAAAGCAGGTAAACAGTGTTAGTAGCTGATGATGGTGTTTATGGAGGACAGTAAACAGGTGGACTGAACATGATCAGGTGAATAAAAGCAGCCGGCTGATGTTTTAGCAGCTCTGAGTGTGAACAGAAGTGAAGTCAGAACCGGTTTAACACTAAACACATGTTAAAACAGTAAATCCTCTTCTGGTCTTACTTCGTCGTTTGTTCTTCATCTGATCTGAGCAAAAAATCTGAATTGAGTGATGAGGATGTAATGTGAACGTAACCAAAGTGACTCAAATCTGATTGGAAAAGACTGGATCTGACATGTCAAGACAGCCCTGAACACATCAGATCTGATTCACATTAAGGCAGAAACATCAGATCTGAGTCACTTCAGTCTGGTAATGTGAACACAGCCTTTAGGACCAGAAATAAATCACTTCTGCCTTTGGAGGACTGATGTGGTTGTACATCTCAGATCCTAATGAATTCCCTGTATTTACCTCACACAGGTCCAAATTCTCGATCAGAAGTTGGACTTTAGTACTGTCCAATCTAAGTGTGGCTCCAAAGACAATATCAGACATGCACCTGGAGGTGGAAACGTGAGTTTTGGTGGGATGAAAGCTCCCAAATGCCCCCATACCTCTTTCCCCAATCCTGGTGACCCTACTGCACACTGGTCCCAACTAATCCGACTCAGATTCATCCTGCCAACACTAACCCACCTGTTCTGGATCCGTTCTCAGTTGAACATGTTCTCAGAGGCAGAAATGTACACTATATGTCCAAAAGTTTGTGGACACCCCTTGTAATGAATGCATTCAGATGTAGTTTGTCTAGTACCTGCAGAGAAGTTCTGCCAACAGAACAGAACTAAACATCAACCTGTTGGCACCATGTGGAATGCCAGGGTTGGGCTAGAGGGGCTCAGCTGTGTTCTCTACTCCATCCGATACTTTTGGGATGAGCTGGGGGTGGTCATCATCCAACATCCTGACCTCAGCTGAATGCACTCAAATCCTCCAAAAATCAAGTAGAACTGTAGGGACGGTTCCTCCCTGAATGGAATAAGCAGGTGTCCCAATACTTTTGTCCATACAGTGTACCTGTGCTTTCTTCTTCCTCGTGTGCGGCTCTCGCTCCTCTTGGCTTCTCAGTAAAGATAACTGTTCTGTCTTCCTCTGCTTCTGGACTCTTTCAGGTTAAAATTATTGATCAGAAGCTGGATTTAAGTAACGTTCAGTCTAAGTGCGGCTCCAAAGACAATATCAGACATGTGCCCGGGGGTGGCAATGTGAGTAACTATGGGCTGAACTCTTATGACCGTTTGTGAAGGAGGGAAATGAAACTCTGCTCTGTGGTTGCCAGTCAGGGCTGTTTATTCCCCATTCATTGACAAACGTGGTGTATGATGGTAGTGGGCCGTTTCTTCTCCCTCTTGTCCTCGTTGGCAGTCCTCTCTGCCCATGCCAGCCTTGTTTGAGAAGGATAACACTCTCCTCCCATCTGTCCACTCTTCCAGGTCCAGATTCTGGATCAGAAGCTGGACTTGAGTAACGTTCAGGCCAGGTGTGGCTCCAAAGACAACATTAAACACACACCCGGAGGTGGGAAGGTGAGTAAACAAGGGCGGAGCAGAGAATCTCCTACCAGCTGACACTGATCTCCACTCGCTGTGCCTCAGTCTCACCTGTTTCATTCAGAACTTGTCCGACAACGTTGCCAGGTTTGTGTTTTTTCCTCCACTGATTATAATTTGATCCAACATGCAGAGATAAATCTGATCTGATCCAGTACAGAACTATTAGGGCTGCAACAGACAACAAGCCCGGGAATGTGAACATAGTCTGTAATTGGACCGCAGTGGCCTCAGTGGTATAAAATGCTACTCTTAGCCTCAGTTGTAGATGATTAGCCTAGCGATCAGCTATTAAACAGCTATTCTTAGCTTCTCCACTGTTATCACTCAATATATGAGAAGTCCAGTGTCAGTCCAGCTTCACTACAGCAGCTCTAGAACATCACACAGTTAGTGGTTCTGAGATACTCCCTCCACCATGTTTCACATTCTACACTATTATCATCAGCACCAGTCACATCACGTCCTTTACCCCTGATGATGGTTTTACAGTCCGACTGGTTTGCTCACCTGTGTGAAAAGCAAACGTGTGCTTTACAGTGTTAGTAGTGGATGAATCGTCAAATAAACTGATAGACCAGCACATATAAACCTGCTGTACAGCCTGAGCTGCTGAGGTCTGACGGCTGAAGGACGGGCCAGGCTGCACACAGTGAGCGTTTTGTCCTATTTCGAGCTCTCCTTTGTAATCAACAGTTGGCCGCAGTGAGATGACGACCTCATCTGAAAACAAGTGAACCCCTTTTGTCCAGAAAATCCCCTGACCTTCAGTGTCTGTCATGGCTGTGAGGTCACTGCGTCTATTCTCAGAATATGAGGCGATGCTGCTTTGGTTCTGTAAAGCAGAGTGTGATGTGGAGGCTGAAGATGTTCATTTAGCACATCATCATCATATTATTATTACTATTATAAATGTATTTAATATTATAAATGTTATTCTCGTAAGCATCATCTCAGCATCACACACTAACACACCACCACCGCGTCAGTGTCACTGAGAATGATCCACCAGCTCTGTGGGGGGTCCTGACCACTGAAGAACAGGCTGAACAAACAGATAAGTTCATGCAAATGAGTTGTGTTGCACCTGTAACCACTTCCTGTTCTTCTGGGTTCTTCATAGATCCAGATTGTTCACAAAAAGATTGACCTGAGCAACGTGCAGTCAAAATGTGGTTCTAAAGACAACATCCGCCATAAGCCCGGTTTGTGCTTGTTTTTGTGGACTTTGCATGCTCGACTCTCATTAAGACTGTGATTTGAGACTGTACTCATCTCGTTACATCCCTTACTTTGTCCTGTAGGTGGAGGAAACGTGGAGATCAGGTCTGAGAAGATGGACTTTAAGGCCCAGTCTAAGGTTGGCTCTCTAGACAACATTGGACACGTGGCTGGAGGAGGACAAAGGAAGGTCAGCAAACGTAAAGGTTTCATTAGAAAACAGCACCAACGGAGAACTTTCCATCAAAATCTCTGTCCTAACAGTGTGTTTTAGTGCACACAGACTCTAAACCTGGTGATTCAGTGGATACAGAGGAATAGTCATATCACCCAGACCTTACCTACACCTGTAATTATAGTCATCTGTATAGTTATAGTTACATAACTTTAGTTACACTTACAGGTCTATAGTTATAGATCCAGTTAGAGTTAGAGTTATATGTATAGTTACAGTTAGTTATAGTTGTAGTTATAATTATGGTTATAGTTATATTTATAGTTGTAGTTCTGGTTATATGTATAGTTCTGGTTATTGTTATAGATGTTATAGTTATAGTTATAGTTATGGATGTTATAGTTGTAGTTATATGTATAGTTATGGTTATTGTTATAGTTATAGTTATGGTTATAGATGTTATAGTTGTTATATGTATAGTTATGGTTATTGTTATAGATGTTATAGTTAGTTATGGTTATAGATGTTATAGTTATAGTTGTAGGTATAGTTATAGTTATAGATGTTATAGTTGTTGTTATGTATAGTTATGGTTATAGATGTTATAGTTGTAGTTGTATGTATAGTTATTGTTATAGATGTTATAGTTATAGTTGTAGGTATAGTTATAGTTATAGATGTTAGTTATAGTTGTAGGTATAGTTATAGTTATGGTTATAGATGTTATAGTTGTTGTTATGTATAGTTATGGTTATAGATGTTATAGTTGTTATGTATAGTTATGGTTATAGATGTTATAGTTGTTGTTATGTATAGTTATGGTTATAGATGTTATAGTTGTAGTTGTATGTATAGTTATGGTTATTGTTATAGATGTTATAGTTATAGTTGTAGGTATAGTTATAGTTATGGATGTTATAGTTGTAGTTATATGTATAGTTATGGTTATTGTTATAGATGTTAGTTATAGTTATGGTTATAGATGTTATAGTTGTAGTTATATGTATAGTTATGGTTATTGTTATAGATGTTAGTTATAGTTATGGCTATAGATGTTATAGTTGTAGTTATATGTATAGTTATGGTTATTGTATAGATATTAGTTATAGTTATGGTTATAGATGTTATAGTTGTAGTTATATGTATAGTTATGGTTATTGTTATAGATGTTAGTTATAGTTATGGTTATAGTTATAGTATATATATTGTATGGTATAGTTATTTTGTTTATAGTATTGATAGTGTTCAGCAGCGTATTACAGTGTTTATAGACAAAGTCTCTCGGCTACTTTTAAAGTAATGCTGTTCAGTAAATCTCCTTTATGAGCTTTGTCATCATGACCTCACAGTCCACCTTAACTAATCCAATCACCTAATCCCTGCTCACCTGTAGAAACGTCAGCTTGTTTCTTACATCCAGGTCACTGCTGTTGGAACAAAACCTCACATTTTTACTCTTTTGGTATCATTTAAAAATGTCTGCCAGACTTGACAAAAAATGATAGAAGGTTTAGGTCTGATTGGTTGATGGAGGTTTAGGGTTTATGTCTGATTGGCTGACGGAGGTTTAGTGTTTATGTCTGATTGGCTGACGGAGGTTTAGAGTTTATGTCTGATTGGCTGACGGAGGTTTAGAGTTTAGGTCTGATTGGCTGACGGAGGTTTAGGTCTAACTGGCTGACGGAGGTTTAGGGTTTAGGTCTAACTGGCTGACGGAGGTTTAGAGTTTATGTCTGACTGGCTGACGGAGGTTTAGGGTTTAGGTCTGATTGCCTGACGGAGGTTTAGGGTTTAGGTCTGACTGGCTGACGGAGGTTTAGGGTTTAGGTCTGACTGCCTGACGGAGGTTTAGGGTTTAGGTCTGACTGCCTGACGGAGGTTTAGGGTTTGTCTGATTGCCTGACGGAGGTTTAGGGTTTATGTCTGACTGGCTGATGGAGGTTTAGGGTTTAGGTCTGATTGGCTGACAGAGGTTTAGGGTTTATGTCTGATTGCCTGACGAAGGTTTAGGGTTTGTCTGATTGCCTGACGGAGGTTTAGGGTTTATGTCTGATTGGCTGACGGAGGTTTAGGGTTTAGGTCTGATTGGCTGACGGAGGTTTAGGGTTTAGGTCTGACTTGCTGACGGAGGTTTAGGGTTTGTCTGATTGGCTGACGGAGGTTTAGGGTTTAGGTCTGATTGGCTGACGGAGGTTTAGGGTTATCACACAGGTTTAGGGTCCATCAGCTCTGAACTGGGTCATTATTTCTCATTTCACTCTTTTGTTTCTTTTCATTCTTCCTGAGAAATGATTTTTGTCCACTTTTATTCTTTTAATTTTACGTTCTTTGTGTATTTGTGTTTTTTCTCCATTTCTCGTTTGTTTCTCATGTTTTGGTTTCGTTTGCTCTTGTCATCACTCATTGGCTATCGTTGGGGTTTAAAGAGAGAGAAGGGGAAGAGTGCAGGTTCTCTGTCCCCCGACCCCACTGACCCCCCAACCCCGTCATCCACCAGCCTGTCCCCAGAACCAAACCTCAGCAACCCCCAGATACAGATCCAGGACTGCAGTAAGTATCGAGGACGACGGGCCTGTACATCAGAACTTCAGTCTGGAGTCTTCTGATGTGTTCAGAGAACTAAGGACAGAAACTTTAATATTAATATGAATATTATTAGTCTGACATATAGTGCGGCTCCTAAAATGAGAATGCTAGTTCTCATTTAAACCAAACTCTTGTATTTTGGTCTCATCTGTCCAGCTTTTTCTGAGCCTTCTGGTTTGTCAGTGTAATCATTAGCAAATTGCAGACGACATCAGAGCGTCCACTCATATCTGATCTCATTGACTGAAATCACCTGACTGTTAATTTCACTTTCAAACTAACTGCTAATCTTACAGATGGTCATACGTTTACACTCACATGTATGTACTACTGCATCATTTTCTCAGTCAACTAGTTTAGTATTTTAGTCTCATTTCTTTACCCGAGTACTTTTAGGACATTCAGAAATACAGAAAACTAAACTTTCAAACACTTTGTTAGACACTGAACAGTGAAGAATACTGAACACTTTTACAAATAAACTGAATACATAGTTTTGATGAGTTAATGTATTAATTTGTCAAAGTGTCATTTTTAAATTTGTGACCGGGTACAGATATATTTAAAAAATCTACTGTCATGTTCTGGAGTAATATTTTTGAGATATCGTGTTTTTATTAGTAATGTTACCTTGTTTTTTTTATTAATTACCCATTCCACCTTAAATGGTACTGAATCCTCAGACCCTCTATAGTAACTGCTGCAGCATTTAAGGTGGAATGGGCAATTCAAATAAGAAGCAGCTTCATTGATATATTTGCATTATTTCAGGACTGCAAACTGCATTTTTGTGAATAATTTGACCAGATGGTCATTTTCTGTAAATAAAAGCTCGAAATGAGGATGTTTTTATTTGGAATTTAGTGGAAACATTTTGGCCACACGAGGGCAGTAAATGAACCTGTTTATTGAGGCCGTTATTTCTGATATTGTGACTGAAAATGTGAATGTTTAGTGTTCAGTATCAGTGAATTCTTCAGTAATCTGCTCTTTGGCTCCACCTTCAGGATCTTCTGCAGTCTGTTTATGTTCTGTATGATTTCATCTTATTTCAGCATCTTTGTTCATAAACCGATATAAACACAGTCTGACAACACCTGACAGTTTTAATATTTTAAAACATTCAACTATATTTAAATCTTATTTTAAAAGGATGGATGCTGGTTTTATTGGTGTTTAACTGGGTTTGTTTTGCTGGTCGTGTGGTTTTATTGGTGTGTTTTCTTCACTCAGATCGAGAGCCATAAGCTGATGTTCCGCGAGCAGGCGAAGGCCCGGACGGATCACGGCGCTGAGATCGTCGCTCTGGAAGAGTCTCCCCAGCAGCTCAGCACCGTCTCCTCCTCCGGCAGCATAAACATGGCTGACCCTCCACAGCTGTCCACCCTCGCAGACCAGGTGACCGCCTCGCTGGCCAAGCAGGGCTTGTGATCCCCCCACCGACCCGGCTCTGTCCCCTCTGAAACACACCCGTTACAGTAAACGTACGGATACACCACAGTGGTCATCTCCCCCTCTTCATCACTTAAGGACATCACGGCCACGCCCCCAGCCAAGTAGCCCCGCCTATCACTGTTCAGATTTTATAATGTCATTTCTATCAGCCTGTTAAAAGTGTCCGTTTTAATGTACTTTAAGGTGAAGATCCTCACACGCCGCTTCCTTCCATGTGTGTAGACATTAATTACACAAGCGTCCCTCAAAACCTGCATCTGAAGCCTTTTGTCCGAAATCTTATTCTCAGTGAAGCGTGACCGCGTCAGAGGTTTGGATCTCCGAGGAGGAACCGGTTTCGCTTTTAAACCTAAACGTACTAAGATTAGATTTGTTTCCGTTCAGAGCCCTACCAAAGTCACAGCACTCAGTGAGTGTCTCAGACATCACAGATGTGATCAGAAACTTGACGTATTTCACAGCAGTTGTTGATTAATTGTGTAGAATGAACATGGAGTGTAGTGTTGAACCATTCAAACATGCCTTTCTCGCAGTTTCCTTCATATACAGTCCATGGCCCAGTTGCTTTGTCTGGGAAGGCGACGACGTAGCATCACATTTCAGTGAGGTGCAGCTCACTCAACCTCAGAAAACAGCTGAGATATGTCCAGAGGTTTGTGGACGCCCCTTCTTATGAATGCATTCAGCTGGCATGTCTAAACCCTGTACTAGATAAGTACTGCCAGTAGAATAGAACTTACTAAAGCCAGGCTCAGAAAAAAGTCTTCACTTAACAGTAGAGACTCCATGAAGGCAGATAAACTCTGATTACAATGAATGAGCGTGTCCCCCAATACTGTTGTCCAGGTGATCTAATTCACCTCACGTTGAACCCAAAAAGAAGAAAACGTCCCTGGTCGCTGACTTTGGTAGGGCTCCAAGGCTTTTGAGGGGGAGATTTATTTCCAAACGAGCTAAATTGCATCTGCACGCCATTTCTGGAAACTCACGTGAGATTGATGGGCTTTGCGTAGGAAACGTGGTGTTAGTCGGGCACTTTTCTTACAGTGTTACTCTGTGGATATGAGATGTATTTGATATGAAAAAAAAAAAAGATTATTGTTGTGCCTGCTGGCGGTCTTAAGTTATTTTAATTTTTTGTGTTTTACTGTAGATGCTTTTCCTTCTTTACTGATCATCTACCTGCATTTGTATATGTTGAGATGAACACCCCTAACACCATGTAGCCAAGAGTCTGGGGACTGATCTCGTTGTGAACGGAGACCTGAAGCCTTCTCCATCATTACGGTCCTGAATAAGCTGCTGTTGATTATGTAGAACGATGTGCTTTAGTGCTAATCGAGTCGTAGGAGTGAACAGATTTAAGCTCAAGCGATCGGTTGTGTTGTCGAGTCGTGAACGCGGTCGGCGTAGGTGCCAGGACTTCCTTGATTCTGATCCACTGCACTGCCTGAAGTCTTTACGTTGTCTTTTCCGAGGCCGAGTCTCAGTCGTATGTCCTCCTCTTAACGTGGCGTGAAGCTTCAGCACGTCTCTTTTCAGAAAGTAGGGACGGGTGTGGAAGTCTTAAGGCAGGCTTTAGTTTTACAGGCGTCATTCTAAATCAGCCACAACATTAAAACCGCCGTGTCCTGTGCTGTCTGATGACCCGACGAACCGTTGAGGATCGGTCGTCTTCCAGCACATCCCAGTTGATCAGATTGAGATCTGGTGAATAAGACCCCCTGTCGCTTCTACCAGTCCTCTTACTGTCTGATCCACCCCAGATCTTCATGTACAGCTGATACAGTCATTATTATTAATCTGAGAGGTATTAATTAACGAGATGTGTAAATCCTGTACTTACTCCGTCTCACCCTGTAACACTTACCCTGTGTACATGCACTACGTCCTGACAGTAGTACAGTACATCTGCTTCTCTGTATACATCTGATCTTCAATGATCAGGACCCCCCACAGAGCAGGTGGCTCATTCTCAGCGATACTGACGTGGTGGTGGTGTGTTAGTTTGTGCTAAACACTGTCCTCTATTAGACACGCCTACCTTGTTGGTCCACCGTGTAGATGTAAAGTCAGAGACAGTAGGTCTTGTGTTGGTCCTCTAGTCCTTCATAGATGACACTGAACACATCAGCAGGTCTGCACCCTCAACTAACCACCACCACATCAGTGTCACTCAGAGAGTCCTGAGCAGTGAAGATCAGACTGGAACAGATGGACTACAGTCTGTAATTGCACCTGGTACACGGTCTGAGCTCAGATGGACAGCGGGTTGTGTCTTTAACGGTTAACACGCCCGTCCCTGCCGTAGACGTTTGGCTGCTCGACTCTTCGCTCCGATCCTTGCATGCGTTTCACGTGAGCGTTCCGAGGCCGTTCTTTTCCGCTTTATATCTGTAACCTGGATTGTGCTTTTTTTTAGGATGTAGCTATGAATGGGAATTTGCTGTCTAAACCATAACCCCACCCCCTTGCCCTAGCCCTGCCCCTTTCCTCTGTGAAGGAGGAGCTCTATAGAGTAGTATATACTGTATGTGTACGTTTTGGCTCATCTCCGTTTACTTGCCAAGGAATAACGAGGGCTAAGAACCAGTAGCAGAGTGGTTTTGGTGGTCGCGCTCGCACGATAATCCGATCATCTGCATGCTAATGTTTTTATTTCTTCCTTTTTTTCCACGGATGGGCAAAGTGTTTCTGAATGTGTTTTGGATGGGGTGTGTGTACTGTATGTGCTACGTGGGCTAACGTACGATAGCGTGACGAGGGAGGGTTTAAAGTGACCTTGTGAGGAGTGACGACTGTTTTGGGACGTAGCGTCTAGCTCCACATCACAGCCCGCGGACCGGACCGAGGGTTTGCCATCCAGTTGTCACCGACACCGTTCACCTATTTGTACATTTTAGCCTGAGAATTGTGATCGTCACTATTGTTCTAGTGTTTTATTAATAACCAATTCTTGTTAATGTTCATGTGAATTTGGAAATAAAGGATATAAAGGATAACAAATCAGTGTCGAACATTTTCTATCAAAATGATTGTTTTTGTGTCTACAGTCAGATATAAAGTGATGTTTCACTGTTTTAATGTTGATCAGTCTGACTTATCACAGTCATATGATGGGCAGTAGTCGTGTTGGCACTGTGGGCACTGCTGGGCATCTCCATAAAGCTTGTGAGCAGATGGAAGCATGAAGTGCTGTAAAATCTGCTGGTAGGTGTTGACTTTGGACCAACAGCAGCAGCTCAAACCATTACAGACTGCAGAACCTGCACACTGGACTTCAGACAGCTTGGACTGTGCGTCTCAGACTCTAGGAGCTGATTTACTAATGAAATACAAACATTCTTTGACGACTTTGGAGCACTGAGTAACTCGCCTTCTAGTGGTCCAAGTTTGTACTAAAATATATACATACAGATATTAAATTACACGCAAACCTGACGCTCCCACACTATATTTAGCCCAAACATAAATTCCAAATTTAAAAACCAAATACATATTGAGGACTTTGGAGCACTGAGTAACAGTCCAGTTCTGGTTCTGCTTAATTCAGGTAAGACACTTCTGATGTCTCTGGTTCAGGAGTGTTGATACGTGATCATCCCTAATATCATCTGAGATGATGAGTCGCTTATCTACATTAACACAGTAAATGTGTCACTTTGTGTAAATGACTGTTTACCTTCTTGAATTCTATTACAAACAAAACTGTCACAATATTCTGTTTGTGGTACTAGCATGTTCATTTATACTGAAATTTCCTGTTTTCTAAATTAGTGCAAACTGCTTTCCTCAGTCCTGCAGACTCATGAAGATGCAACACAAACTGTATTTACATAAACTCTAGTTAGAAAAACATTTTAATGACGTTATTCGTTTGGATGAGATTTTCTGCAAAATATGACCCCACTGTCCAATGAACCTTTAAAATAATAATATGTTGCATTTTACAGCAATAGTAATTAACCCTTTAACATTCTGCTCAACCGTTTGGTAGAGCACATCTGAGTCACTGCATCTTAGGGAAGATGTTGAACTTAACGTGATTGTGCCATCCCTACCAATCAGTGGAGGTGTGTTAAGACTTAAAAAATAAAAAATAAAAAATAAAACAACATCCACTAGAGGTTAGAAATGCAACATTTTCTTGTCTGAATGTAAACCAGCAGCTTCAGAACCACCACAAGGACCAAACTGGACCAGATGCTGAAAAACCATCAGCGCTATTACACCATCACACAGATGAGGGTAGAGATTAAAAGTGAACATTAGCATCTTCTTGTTGACCTCAGCTCACTTTTCTTGGTGAGGACGTTAAAGGGTTAAGATGGTGCCTGTAACACTACAGTTTAAGAACAAGCTCACCATGTGAAGAACATCTGCTCATCTCCAGACAGGGGCACACAGAAAGGAGACGCCGCTCAGTCTGAAGGGTTGGACTTGTTTTAATGGTACTATTTACAAGCCTTTTTTCCTGCAAATGATTGAAACAATTAAAACAGAATGAAAGCTGTGGAGTAACTACAGAAAACAAACATTGTGGAACGACTGATCGAGGACGTAACGGGACACGAGATGATACAACCAAAATGCTGAGTTGCATAGCGAGTAGTTACTCTCGGGGTGAAGACTGATCTTGCAGGGACAGAGGGACCGTCTGAGAGAACCCGGTACCTATAAAAGGGCGGAACCTGAGAGGAGGACAGTAGAGATGTTCTGTCTGAATGGATCAGAGAGGAGCTGTAGACGGTGGAGAACTTCACAGATAATGGTGAGTGGCCACGTTTGGGCTGAGGGATGTTTGGGGTGTGTTATCAGTGTGTGAGAGCTCAGGAGGGAGTGTGTGTGGACAAGTGCTTCTAGTTGAGGATGCTTTCTCTGAAAGGAAGGTTCGTTAGGTGTGTGTTAGTTGAGATTAATGAGGAAATGTGTGGGTTGTCATCACTCCACAGTACAAGCAAACACAAGCTAGTCAGCAGGGACACGCCGCCTTCCAGAAGTCTGCTACATAGTGCGCTACAAAGTTCACCTGACAGGTTAGAGAACCACACCAACATCGTTGTTTAGCGGACTATCCCAATATTTACGATTTTTCTTCTGTCTGTGAGAAACGATGGCCTCAGGAGACTCGGGTCTAGATTTCTACCTTAATATTCACTAAAAACTGTGAAAACATTTGGCTGATGTTTGAATATCAAACAACAGAAGTCCTTAATATTTGCTTGGTTTAGTACAACTTCATGTGTTGTGTTTATTCTGTTCGGTTAATGCCAGAAGGGGTGTGGTTTAATGGTCCCCGGTTAGTGGGCTGGGTTCTGCGCACGAGGAGGCTGCGGTTACGGTGAAGAAGCTTCGCTTTCCGAGCCGGTTCTGCAGTGGCCCGGCGGGAGTCTCGGGTGGGTATTGGGGTCTGATGGAGGCTCAGCGACTGGATCCTCCGAGAGGGGGAAACTCCTGGCCTCCCATGGCTGGACCGTCTGCAACAAGAACCACAAATAAGCATCAGAACACACACACACACACACACAGATGATATAGTTAAATTGGATGAAAATGGAGATGATCCATAAGTACATGGACGTGGTATCATGGTGCGTTAGCTTCATTCAGTACAGCGCTAAACCGTATTTAAGCTAATGTTTTATAATGTAATGGTCATTATAATTACACACCTGTTGGGTTTCAGGAAGTGCACACTTTAAAATTTTAACCAAATTTTCCCGCCAGTTAACCCGCCCCTTCTCCGACACTCCGATAAAGCTCCCGTCAGGAGAGGTTCAGACTCCTCTGATGTATGTGAAACCAGCTGCCGCCTCTTTTCTGACGTATCATCACTGGGCAGCTCAGAGGTAAGTGCAGGATGCCAAGCTCTGACATCCTTTAACAAACACCTGACCAGCATCACTGTGAGAGTGATGAGGAGACAGTACCAGCCACCCACCCTCAGCCTCTTTCAGGGCTCTTAACTGCTGAGAAACAGGAAGTGAGCGCTCATAAGAGAACGTACCTTCTCCTCGTAGCTGCAGTCTGGTGTTGAGCAGCGCGTGTCCTCGCTGTAAACCAGCCGGTACGCGTCTCTCGGGTGAGGTGTGTGTGCGTCGCGGGAGGAGGGTGGATCGGGGCTGGGTGGGCTCATGGGCGACAGGATCGGCCCGTAATCCTGCAGCAGGTGGAAGTGTCCGTTGTCCGGGGATGACGGCTGGGGGGTGGACGGGTTCGTCCCGCTCAGCGAGGGTGTAGTTCGCCCGTCCAAAGACTTGTACGACCTGCAGAGGGACAGGAAGTGTTTAGCAGGAGAGACAGGAACAGGCCCGAGTTTAGGATCCTCCATCATAAGCACATCAGCCCGCACCTGCTACCTCTCCTGCTGGCTGGAGTCAGGGCTGTCCATCTCCATCGAGAGCGCTCCTGCTCCTCACACTTCTGATGAAGCTGTGAAAACGCAGCGTCTGACATGTCCTCCACCTACACGCGCACACACACACACACGCACACACAGGTGAAGCTCAACACCAGAAAGGACATCTGAATAAAAAATGTGGAAGAAGCTTTCGTACCTCATCACTGTCATCTTCAGCTAACGGTCTGGAGAACATGTCCACCTGCCTCCAACTTCAAAACCAGACAAAGCAGATTTTAGCAAAGGCTGACGACCTCTTTAATTAAGACCACTGCAAATAATCAGTCCTCACACATCCGGACATCTCTCCTAACAAAAATACCATTTATAAACCGCTCAACAGATCCAACGTTTACAGTCATTTAAACCCCACAACAGCACCAGCGCTTTAACTCCGTGTTCAGACGTCAGTGCTCAGTACAATAAGCCTGATTCTGAGGATTAGAGCTCTGGGTAAAAAAACGGATGTCTGACACAGACGGATGTTTATTTCATCAGCAGATCTTCAGCAGTGTTACAGCAGGGTTCATACACCTTTTACCTGGTCAAATTCAAGGCCCATTTTCAAGTTTTTCCAGAACCTTTCAGCTGTGGCAAATTAATAACGGTGATCTCAAAACTGTGATTCAGTGATAATCAATATATCACAAAACTATTCTCCACACTTCACAGTGACTACGCTACTGAGAAAAAAACACTTCTAAGTAAGTAAACAGCAGGAATGATGGATTTATTGGTGTCAGTTTCACACAATTTAAATAATGTTCTTCACCGCATGTTTATCTTATTCATTTGATTGAGCAGTTACTGTAGTCTGTCAAATTTGGGTTGAGAGCATTTATACATACATATACTCAAAATTATTGTTTTGCTTTTTGTCACACTGCAAGCGATGGTATTATGTTTATGTCTTTATCAGATTTTGATGCTTCTTTCCTAAATATAATTAAAAACAAGAGGAAAGTGTTATTTACAATGTTTATTCTCAATACTCATTCATCATCACACCCACTTATTCCTTATTAGGGTCGCGGTTAGTCCCCCACCCCCTCACTGGGCGCAGGGCAGGGCATTACACTATTTAACTAAGCCCAGGACAGGGCGCCAATACATCGCTGGGTGACACACACACAGACAATTTAGATTACCCAATTCACCTGATTCCCATGTTTTTGGACTGTGGGAGGAAACCGGAGTCCCCGGAGGAAACCCACGCAGACACGGGGAGAACAGGGAAACTCCGCTCAGATGGAGACTCGAACCCAAGACCTCAGCACTGAGAGGCAAACGTGCTAACCACTAAGCCACCGTGCCGCCCTTATTCTCAATACATTTACCATTAAGATTAAGGTGTTAGACTTGGAGTGTAGTAAAACATAAGTACAAACACTATGCCCCTATCACTAGTATTGTTGGCCTGTTGGGAGCGCTGGCTAAAAGCCCTGTAATTTGTAATGCTGGGAGTGAACAGAGATGGGATACTTAAGTTTGTACTTGTTATCATGTTACACTAAACCCAAAGCCCATTTCACACCAGAGTTCTTTAAAGTCATTTATTTCTCATATGACAAGATGTATGTACAGTCACATGTATTTAGGGGTATCAGAGTACAGAGAGCTGAATACTAATACACAACACACTTTACAGATTTTTATGTATTTAAAAAATGTGGAAAAATATCTATAAATTCCTCTCCGTTCACAATTACTTTCTACTTTGCATTGACCTACTACACTAAATCCTAAAAAACAAAAGTTTGTAGGTGTAAGGTGGAAAAGTTAAAGGGGAATGAATACTTTTTCAGAGTTCTGTACATTTGTCTACTGTAGTAGAGAAAACTGACTGATGACTCTGTAACTGTACTCTGATTTACTCTCGTTGGCTAAACGCAGTGGTACGTTTTGCAGAGTAATGTTGATAGATGCTAAACAACGTTCGTTATGTTCACTGCATATGCCATTAATGGTCGTGCTGTAACTGGCAAAACTAGCGTTACCACATGTTATCACACACCATGCTTCGTAAAAATAAGCCTGCTAAACCGCCAGCTGCTGGTGCACATACATACACTAGCAGGCTAGCTAACGCAGCCTCCCGTCACATTACTGCTGTTATCACTGGCCAGGGTTGCCAGGTGCAGTAAAAATATCCAGCCGTACGTGAAGGCACAAGCGAAGCCTTTTTTTATTTTACGCTCTGCAATATTTTTCTTTAAGTGAACTTATTTAATCAGATATTTATTGTAAAGTAAAAGTTGTTAGAATTTCAAGCACTTTCTCCAAAATTCCAGCACTTTCCAGGCCTGGAAAACAGGACATTAAAATTCAAGCATTTTCCAGGATTTCTAGCATCCGTACGAACCCTGTACAGTAAAGCGGACAGAAGGCTTCTCACCTTGGTGTTATGATCTCCTTATACTGAAGCTTCTCCACTCGTGTAGTGGCTGCCACCGACATGGGGATAACTATGTTGTTGATGTCGAATGAGTTCTCGCTTCTCTTCCTTCTCATTGGCTGTAAAAGTAAAAGGAAGCTTTACAGCATGGACACAGTAACAGATGTAAAAGGAAACAATCACGGTAGAAAAAGAGCAGAAAGTGTACCATGGAGCAGAGTCCCATCAGGCTGCTGGTGGTGAGAGGGGTGGAGCCGTCAGTGGGGAGGGACAGTTGTCTGCTCAAGAAGCCAGGCGTGGACAGCAGGACGCTGGACTGAGACAGACTTGGACTTCCTGTATCAGCCAGCAGCTTTGGGACTGTATAGAGGAGACAGAGTGACATCACACAGTGTAGCGTAAGAAAACTCTGCTTTCAGAGTCACGGACACCACAAGTTCAAAGTACTGAGTTTAACACGAGATCATCTCAAACTGAACGTGCTGGAAAAAGATCATCTGAGCAGATTTTAATGTCCAACCTGTTTGTATAGAAACTTTATATTCTAATCATTTGAGATTGCAGATGTATGACCTGTAAGCTGTACTGATCAACATTAAATCAACAAATAACCTTCATGTCCATCAAATATGACAACATATGTTGTTGAATTAAAGTATGAACAACAATCAACATTTTGAAGATGTTTGTGATGCTCAAACATTACACTCACGTCCTGTCTGTCATCTGACCTCCGAGTGTTTACACAGCAGCTGTTACTGACGGTAAACACTAGATGGCGCTGCTGATATAAAGCAGGTAGTTTAGTCATAACGCTCAGAACGGGAACGTTTTCTGACTAACCTTCAGCAGAGGTGGGCACAGCAGGTAAAACTGAATTGGGAATGATAAGTTCCCTGTTCTCCCTGGTTTTTCCCAATCTGGGGAGTCTGAGGGGGACCTTCCCTGATGCTTCCCTGGATCAGCTGCCCACCAACAACCAACTACTGTGGCCTGCTCCAGATGCCCTACTCTACTGCCCACATTGGACTTTCTGGCCGTTATCACTGCACCCACTATCATCATCATTCCTGTCCCACTACTGTCACCATGTCAGTTCACCTGAACATTACAACAAGATCATATGATTATGATTCATCACACACTTAGAATTAGCAGACCAGAGGAGGATGGGTCCCCCATGTGAGTCTGTTTCCTCCCAAGGTTCCTTCCTCCAGTTCTGAGGGAGTTTTCCCCTTGTCACTGTCACCGTTGGCTTGCTCACCGGGGATTATGAATTAATGATTTGATGTCTGTTATTACTGACCCTGTAAACCTGCTTTGTGACATCAGTTGTAAAAAACGCTTTATAAATAAAATTTGATTTGACCTTCAACTGCATTTGCTAGCTTGGTATGGTAAACGTACACCACATGTGGTGACCACTCAAAAAATATTGAAATAAAACGATGCTTATTCAAGATTCTCATAAGAAACCTGCTGAGCTGCTGAAGATGAACTTGCTTACCAACATGGCACCAGCATGATTAACTAAGAGGCAAGAAATGCAAGTCATGAGCTCTTGACGAGACACAGCTGTTAACTGAAAGTCATTCCAGGTGACTACCTCATAAAGCTGACTGAGAAAATGCCAAGAAAGCTGCATCTAAGCCAGAGGTGCCTACTGTGAAGAATGTAACATATAAACATGTTCTGGTTTGTTTACTGGTTTGTTTACTAAATAATTACAGATGTTTACTCAGTTTACATGACTTTAGCATTAATCTACAATACAGAACATTTTTAAATCATGAACAGTCACTGAATGTCCAGAAGGTGTCCAAACTTTTGACTGGTACTGTACGTCCGCCTGGAGGCTGGTCTAGAACATTCAAATGCAGAACTCACACTCGGTTCTGTTCAGTGAGGGCTCTCTGGCTCTCTTCCGGTTGAGGCTCCTGTCCAGCAGGTGCTCCATCCTGCAGGGGGTCTGTGAGGTGGGCATGTCAAGCTTGGGCAGCCGCACGCTGCCCGCGGCCTGTCGTCGTGACTTATTGGACCTGCTCTTATGACGGGACAGTCCTGAAAGACAAAGAATGGAGTGAATAAAGGATAAACGGGCCGCTCCACATTTAGTTTAGATGTCCAGTCAGTCACTGCATGCTGCCCTTCTTTTGTTGCACTGCAGTCATAAATGTACATTCACAGTGCACAGCAGTTATTCTGTCCACAGACATCACACTGTGCACTTACTGACTGCAGCCATGTGCGAGTTGGAGAGTCTGAACCTGTGTTTGGACAGCGCGGAGGACGAGGAAAAGAGGGACAGCTTGTGTCTGAGGGAGGGCTTCTTCACAGGCTTCGGTTTCTCAACACGTCGAGTCTGCCAGTGAGACTTTAACAGTCTCTGCAGATGCACACTCAGAGACAAATCTGCAGACACACAGAGAGACACAAAGCACTTTAAGATAGAAATGAAGGTGTGATCAGCAAAAATGTCTCCTTAAACTCTTCAAATGCAAGTCAAAGCTTTTAAATACTTTACGCATTAAATGGGCTCTTCTATGTTTACACTGATTCTGTTTATATTTGTACCGTTTTCTCCAGCATTACTCAGGCTTTGCTGTCTGCTTTCAACTATTTTTAAGATGTGCCTTGAAAGACGCTTATAGCTACAATGTATTATTATTATTATCATCATCGTCATCATTACTATTATCATTATCATTATTATCAGTATTATCATTACTATTATCATTATCATTATTATCATTATCATTATTATTACTATTATTATCATTATTATTATTACTATTATTATTACTTATCATTATTATCATTACTATCATCATTATTATCATTATTATTACTATTATTATTTATCATCATTACTATCATTATTATTACTATTATTATTTATCATCATTACTATCATTATTATCATTATTATTACTATTATCATTATTACTATTATCATTATCATTATTACTATTATTATTATTATCATTATCATTACTATCATTATTATTACTATTATTATCATTATCATTACTATCATTATTATCATTATCATTACTATCATTATTATCATTATCATCACTATTATCATTATCATTACTATCATTATCATCATTATTATTACTATTATCATTATCATTACTATCATTATCATCATTATCATTACTATTATCATTATTATTACTATTATTATTTATCATCATTACTATCATTATCATCATTATCATTACTATTATTATCATTACTATCATTATCATCATTATCATTACTATCATTATCATCATTATCATTACTATCATCATTATCATTACTATCATTATCATCATTATTATTACTATTATCATTATCATTACTATCATTATCATCATTATCATTACTATTATCATTATCATTACTATCATTATCATCATTATTATTACTATTATCATTATTACTATTATCATTATCATTACTATCATTATTATCATTATTATTACTATTATCATTATCATTACTATCATTATTATCATTATCATTACTATCATTATTATCATTATTATTACTATTATCATTATCATTACTATCATTATTATCACTATTATCATTATCATTATCATTATTACTACTATCATTATCATTACTATTATCATCATTACTATCATTATCATTATTATTACTATTATTATTTATCATCATTACCATCATTATTATTACTATTATCATTACTATCATTATTATTACTATTATCATCATCATTACTATTATTATTATTTATCATCATTATTATCATTATCATTACTATCATTATCATTACTATTATCATCATTATCATTACTATTATTATTAATATTATTACTATTATTATTATTTATCATTATTACTATTATTATCATTACTATCATTATTATTACTATTATTATTATTTATCATTATTATTACTATTATCATCATCATCATTACTATTATTATTATTTATCATCATCATTACTATTATCATTATCATTACTATTATCATTATTATTACTATTATTATTATTTATCATTATTATTACTATTATCATTATCATTACTATCATTATTATTACTATTATCATTATCATCATTACTACTATTATCTATCATTATTATTACTATTATTATTATCATCATTACTATTACTATTATTATCATCATTATCATTATAAATTTACATTTATAAGGCTTCATAAGGAAACATGGGAAGCATCAACATGTGTAAAAAAAATAAATGATAATGTATATAATGTATTCAGTGCATATTAATATAAATCACAAGCAGAAATGACTGCACTTGTACGGTGTTTAAGCATCCGTGTTAAAGACGAGGACAAAACACAGCTAATTTAATATTCAGAGGTTTATAACGTAAAGCAGAACCTCAGACTCAGACATAATTCAGAGCTGGGTGAGCACCTGACTGCAGGGAGAGAGTGGCGTGGATGCTCGAGTCACATGGCATCGCTCTCTCCACCAGAGGGCGCTCATACGGCACGTCTGCTTTGGACAAGAAGTCCCCACACATCACACAGCAGGCGTTGACATCACACTGCCTGGTCTGTGAGCAGCACAGTCTCTGTACCTGTGGAGGGATGAGCAGATTTAATGCCTCTAATCAAAGATATACACTAGTGCACCCGTCAGTAACTCCTCAGCGTACTCCCAAAAACCTGCAGATAATTTCTATTGGCCCACTGATACAAAGTATTAATCCAACCTTAGTCATATCAGAATATTACCACCATTAACCGTGTGCCAGTGGTGATCTGACACTTCCTGTTCAGTATAGAGGTTAACTGGTACCACTCGCAAGAGGAATTAAGTCCAGTCTCAGTACAGCTTCACTACAGCAGCTCTAGAACATCCCAGAATTAGTGGTTTCTGAGATGCCGAGTCCAACGTGGTTCAGCTGGTACCTTATTATCAGTCACATCACGTCCTTTGTTCATGAAGGTTTTACACTCTTTACGATCTCGAGCCAAACCAGGGTGGTCACAATATCCTGATATGACTGAACCTGAAAACGTAAGACTTAAGCCTCTTTCACACCTGTACAGTAAAGCTGAACCTTTCCAAACAAATGTCAGACACTAACAGCTCCCGGAAAACCTCCAGGTGAACCATTTCTGCAGGGTTGCCAGATTGCAAAGTGGTTTCCATAAAAAAAAAATTCAAAATGCATGAAAAAAATCCCCAAACTACACACCAAACACAGCCGGTGTTCAGTAATTCAGTAATACTGAACCAGTCAGAACAATTAGACCCAAAAATAAACCCTCTCATTGTTTACATTATTAAGAGAGGACAATACTGCCCCCTACAGATAATCTACAGATGTTCACATTTTTAATTATAATCATCAATTATCACAATTTTATCTGCAAGTTTTCCGTTTTTTACATTTTTTATTATTATTTTTTTATCCAAAAGTAAAAGTGTAACTACTCATACTAACAAAAACCCGTTTACTTTTTAATCTGGCAACCCTGCCTACAAGGGCCACACAGGCCCCGCCTCTCATCCGCAGCCCCTGAAACATTCCTGTCTAACGTAAACATGTCTGACGAGCACAACCTGTGGCTGTGTAAAAGGACAACTCCGGGGAATGTCCGGATCAGATTCTCCGGGTATTGTAGTGGAGCTCAGTCATGCTCACCTTGCTGTTGAGGTTCTGGACCATGCTGGGCTGGATAAGGCGTCGCCTTTTGCAGCTGATCAGAGACCGAACACGGGCAGCCGTACAGCTGCCGTCTGGGGCAGAAGACTTTGGATCCGACCCGTCAGCGATGCTACTGCAAAACAGTCAAGTGATGGGTCCACACACAGTACAGACAGGCCTCTACAGCATCAGCACCAGCACTTTACACACCAGGGCAGCATCCCAAATATCACAGTTATACATCACATACATGACTGGTGCATACATACGAGTGTGTAGTGTCCAAACAAGCTCAAACGCTCTGTTTACTACCTTACATCAAAGGATGTAGGTAAGCTGTCAGACAGCTAACGAATATAAATGAGCTCAGCCGGCCTTAAAGAGTCAGATTACGTAGATTAGACTTCAAACACAAACGGGCCTGATGTTCTCCACTGAGCTGCTCATAACACTTTACGCTGTTGTGGAGGGAGGGGGAGGGGGAGGCAGTAGGGGTGAAGATCCTAAAATTCATTACGATCTTAAATCGGTGTTCATTAAGGATCCCATCATTTTAAACAGGATTTCTCTTTCTGTCCATTTTCACAAAGAGCTCGACAGTAAACAGACCATAATAAAGCACCAGGCTGTGATGTGCAGGGAACTGTACTGGCTGTAGCTGCTACATTAGCTCGTCAACACGTTTACCTGTGAAACAAGCTGTTCACCGAACCGACACTCTGACATCTGCTGAACTGACCAAGGCTCTCTGCGGCATTCTGGGAAGTCAGTCTCTCCGCTCTTTCCGTCCTGGTCAGGCTTGAGGTGGCGAGGTCTCCTCCCAGCTCCACTGAGCCCTGGTGAGAGAGAGCGATCACACATCATCATGCCCTCTCTGAACACGAGCTGGCACAGTGACCATAACGCTGAACATATTCATAAAACAGCACCACTGACCCACGTCCTGTCCACAAAACAACTTCAGCACAAACTAAAATAACTCATTTTCATCACCAGCTGGAAGACTATAAGTAAATCTGACTGTATGCCCGTTTGTATGGTGTCTGCCCACCTTGCTGGTGCGGATCTGCCGGTAGATGTCGGCCTGCTGGCGGATGCGGTACTCCAGGTCCGAAATGTGCGCCTGCAGCCACGTCCAGCGGCTAATGATGGAGGCTCTCTCCAGAGCGAAGCGTCCTTCTGCTCTTCTCCAGCTGAGACGCACAGAAAGAGCAAAAAACACATGAATCACGTCATCAAACTCAACACTTACACTAGAGCTCCACTGGGACTGGATCAGTGTATCAGGGGGCGTGTCCTCAGGGTTGGACAGTAAAATAGGTACAGGAGTGAGTGTCTGAGGCTTTATCAGAGTCTCTGTATGAAGCAGAACCGACACTTGTTGTCCTGGTCGGGACACGAGAGGAGCTGCTGAGGACGTCCAGCATCAGTGGGCTCCTGTAGAGCTTTAGTGCTAAACTGTCATTTCTAAACTTAATCTTCTTACCACTAATACTGTTTATCACTAAACACACCTACATACATCACCTCAGCACCGCTGTCCTGTCTGTCAACACCAGCGGCTCTGCTCAGCCAATGAGAGCCGCCGCTCGTTAACCAATCAGCACTCAGCAGCGCTAATCAGTCAGCGCTCAGTAGCTGAAATGCTAATGTTTTACTGCACCAAACCGGGCCGGATTATAAACACAGTGACAGAGTCTCAGGTCGTTTATATTATATATCTGTAAACTTTCTAAAGCATTAAAAACCAGTAAACGTCTAATCAATGTTTTAGCTGTTTAGCTTCATTCAAACAGGACTCACAGCGCCCTCTAGTGTTTACCTACTACTGACAACGTGCTGAACAGGGACTGAACTGTCGTGTATTTATTACAGATTATTACTGAAAAGCTCAGGTACAGTATCAAGTACATCCTCCATCCAGACCAAGTAGATGATTAAGAGACTAAAGCTTTAACACTTGCTGGTTTTTAAAAAGACTAAACACAGCTAACAGCAGCAGCCTGTAAATGTAACGCAAGTCAAAAATCTTTATTTACAAATGTGAGACGACATCTGACAGGAAAATCTGAGTTGTTTACAGACGAGACTAAAATAAGACATAAGTAACTCAGTAATTTCAGAGGATGAGGAGGAAAGCACAGACATGGTGGATCTGGATGGGAATAAAATCAGAGGAGTGCCTGTAAATGACCCACACACGGCTTACGCTGCTTCCTGGTGTTTCTTACAGATGTTAAATAAAAACGTCGACTTTCCTCATAAACAGATTAGAACTTTATATAAGACAGTCCTCTTATTTTCTCTTTTCTATACGCTCTTTAATAAAGCAAATCTTTATCTAGTTCTCAATACCAGTCCAGAAACTATTACACACCACTGACTACTGTACTAAAACTAGACTTAATAATCATCACAGATATCAGAACTGATCAGGATACGGATCATATCGACAGACTCCGGAATGTTTTTATTTTAAATTAGAAATCCAATCTCAGTCCAAACACAGTCTCTCTTCAGCAGTTCTGTATCACAGACGGATGGACGGGTCCTTCAGGGCCAAACACAGCTGGAGAGCTTGAGTCATCATATAAAGAAAGAATGTGAGTGAAGAGAAAGAAGAAGAAAAGAAAAAAGACAGGGCGGGGGATTAGGAGAGGAAACCAGCAAAGAGGAAAAAATGAGGAAGGAGAAACGACCAAAGGAGAGGATTAGGGGGCGGGACAGAAAAAAGAAAAGAAGAAGAAAGAGAAGTGAGTGTAAGAAAGAAAT